>QLON01000048.1:0-67013 GCA_003313675.1 Termitomyces heimii | reverse complement strand
ACTATTCTCTGGGAGACTCGGGTCCCTCGTCTTCACCGGGCACGGTGCTTGCGAGTTCCATGCTGATGGAAGAGACTGGCGGGGTTTTTCAGGGACCTTGCTTATTCCCCGAAGAAGAATATGACGCGAGTGATGAAGCTGACTGAGTTGGCGAGATGTAGCTATGTAGAATATTCATAAAAAGAGAATAATAAAGCAAGAAATAGCACAACCAGTTCCGGATCCAAGGAGCGTGGGAAAAATGAATTGTCCCCTTTTGACTCAGCGCACAGGTTCGCCTACCACACTTGACCACAACGACAATGTTCTCGAGCCCAACTCCCGCCCCAGGCTCGAGAGCCATCGCCACCAACGCCCTTCGCAACGCTGGCCTCATTGGCACCGACCGCGACACAACAATGCGGGACGCTACTGATAAGCCAGGCGGTCGCAAGGCCTCTTCCAAGATTCGTAGTCATCGCCCGCGTGTCATCGACATCAAGGAACTGAGGACTCCGCGTCTGGTGGGTTTCTTAGTCTGTTGTGAACTGGTTATTCGCCTTTGGCGAACGGCCGCATTAAGTTTTTTGTTAAGAAGACACTAACTGGTGAACAGAAAGCCGCCATGCAAGCAGGCCCTTCGGAACCCCTGACCATCCGTGGTGCTGGTATGAGAACGTCACGCGCTGGTGCTGGGGGCCCTCTAAGTACTTCACGCGTGCGGATAAAGACGAAACCTGTCGAAGTGTGGCGGGAGGTCGTGCGGAAGCGGTGGAATCCTGAAAACCAGTTTCTCAACCTCGAGGTAAGATTCTCATAAGGCCTTCTGACCGGTCGAATATCACAGGGCGGCGTGTTATCTATCCCTTCTCTTTCGATTTCGACGCCAACCTCGTTCACGTTCACCGTTCCTTTGGCCATTGTTTCGCAACGCCGAGTCCTGACCGCATTGTCTGCAGTCTTTAATTGATGAAGAGGTCTTGAAGAAGAATAATCTTGCACCTCCTGGGTACGGTGGTGGTGTCAAAGATGCGGCTGTCATCTTCAAACTCGCGAAGGAACTCACACCAAAGGTCTGCGCATTCTTATCGGGCCCCGTTCTGCAGCCCTAACATCCCTTCAGGTCAAAACGCTTTCCCTCAGTAACAATAAACTTCAGGGCATACATTTGCAACTCCTGAGCCATTATCTTCCTGACCTAGTCAACCTTTCCCTGCAAAACAACAATATCCGTACGATGAAGGAGCTTGACTATCTGGCGTCACGAAGAGGAAGATTACTGAATTTGAAGGAACTAGTATTGACAGGGAACCCTGTGCAGTTTGACAATGCAGGCCAGGATCGCTGTGAGAAGTATCGAAGGCATGTTGTTTCAAAATTCATTGTGATGGATATCTCAATGTTTTTTTAGGGATATTACTTCTCGTTTTACCTCATTAGAGGTCCTTGATCAAGTTGCCATTGCTAAAATAGCCTTTGATGGGCCAGGGCCGTCGACAACACCAGCAGCAACAGCAACAAAACCCTCGGCATCAACTTTTCCTGTCGAGATGGGCCCCTCATTTATTACGGGTGTCGATGGTGGAATCGTCTCAAACTTCCTTGTTCGGTGAGCAATCTTGTTCCAGTCCTTGACGTTATTTATTTTGACTGATCCACATCAGTTTTTTCAACGCAATGGATACACAGCGAAGTCTCCTCCTTGATGCATATGATCCCAATGCAACATTTTCCTTTTCCGCAAACACCACAATTGCGGCGCGTGCTCGTGTGCAAGGGTTCCACGCCTCTTTGCCGAATCAGAAAAAGCTTAGTTGGGCAGATTGGCTTGCCGGTGGTTCGCGTAACCTTCAACGTGTCGGTACTGACTTCGACCGCGCCCTCAGTAGCCTTCATGTCGGCGCTGAGGATGCTGTCAAGGCGCTAGTTGCCCTCCCCGGGACCAAACACGATATCACGGGCCCCCCAGAGAAGTTTTGTCTCGACTCGTTCCCCGTCCTCCTCGGACAAGGTACAGGCTTACTTTTGACTGTCCATGGTCAATTTACAGAAGGTAGGATAATTTTTTTCATAGTTTGCGTGACCTTCGCTAATTATCTTACGTAGTCGGAGCGGAGGGTTTACGGTCATTTGACCGCTCATTCGTTTTGATGCCAGCGTCAGAAGGCTCTCGGTATGTCTTGGCATTGTATCATTCCCACGATCCTCACCCGACTCTTTCTAGTGCTAGATCAAATGGATGGGATGTCGTCATTGTTTCCGACCAGTGGACGGTTCGCGTGTATTCTAGCCATGAAGCGTGGAAGCCTGGCCCACTCCTGGTTCAAGCCCTATCGCGAGAACAACAAGCCCAAAACGCTGCTTCCTCTCCCGCGCTCCAACAGCTCACATTCGATCAACCATCGCAAGCAGCTCTAGCTGCCATGGTATGTCGCTTATGTCACCAATGAAATGTTTTGATGACTTATGTCTATGCAGCCTGAACCCCAACGAAATCTAGTAATACAAGTGTGCCAGCAAACACGGCTCAATGTGCGGTTTGCAATTGATTGTCTCACGGGAAATGGGTGGGATCTGAATCGCGCCATTGCCAATTTTGAGCAAGTCAAGGTATGTATTTCTCCTTTTTGTGTGCAGTGTACATGAGCCTCACACAACATTTGTAGAATACTTTGTCTAGGGATGCGTTCCTTTAAGACATTTTGCATTATTAGTGATCCATTTCTAAACACGAGGAATCTTCAATGGCAGTACATCTATTCGATGTTTGTTCCTGCTCGAACGTTTTCTTCCTACTATCTCCTCTATCTGTTTCTTATTCACTCCGTTCACAAACAATCAGTACCTCTGCCAGCATTACCATCGCAGCATCATTTATTTAGTTATAGCACAGGATTATGTCATTTGTATCGCGATACTACTCTCCCTCCTGGCTTTCCTGCGCCAAATTCAATGACATCTTAATGTAAATCGCACATGCAGACATATGAACAGAATTCTATTTATGACCTCTCATCTCCATCTTGCACTGCAAATCCGTCACAAATATCACCGACTCGTCAACTTGCCAAATCCGATTGTGGACAATGAATTTGTGGCACATTATGGAAGTCTTGATGGGTGCCCCGACGTGTGGATTCCAGAAGTATTTGCCATAACTAGTCGAATTCGACGGAGTAACAACTCATTACGAAAGAAATCATCTGAAATGCGAGCATTACTAAACACGCGCAATGACTTAAATGGTTTCTTGCCAATTATTCTTTGAGCGCGTTTTCTTGATAGTAAGATAGTTCCACCAACGCTTTGGACACGAATTCGAAGTGAAGATGGGCATGAATCCTTTTCAAAAACATGATAGAATGTCACTAGAACATGCAAGAAATCAAGATGAATTTCCCATGCAAAGTTTATTATTGTCTTAGATTGGTGTGAGCGGCTATCGACGCTGTGCAGAACTCCCTCATCAAGGTCCGCGAATCGATCGATAACGGACGGCCGCCAGGAAGGTTATATGTACTAATGAGCTTGAGTCCAAATTTGAGAATGACATTAGGATAGGTCGAATAGAGGCTGTTCAATGTACCTTAATGAATTGAGAAGCATAACAGAGTTTTGAACCCTGAAGAGCGGGATGAATGATTCAATTTCGGAGGACAGGATGCAGATCTCACATTCTATGATAATATACATAGGAAAAGTCTCTTCTTACCTTTAAGGACACTGATCCCCTAATCCACCTGAATATTGAATATCGTCACGTTTTCCCAACGGGGAACCCTTGAACTTTCCATATTTGACAAAGTTTTCTCCCCTTCCTCTTACGCTAGTGCCTCGAGGCGTTGAGCCGTCAGAAATGTTCATCAAGGCAATACATATGTATAAACTGTCGATTCACGGCTCCCGACTGTGCTGCCGTTAAGTATGTACAGTCAAAGAAGTCACGACAGAGCCTCTGCTCTGCAATACATAGCGATAACTATAGCAACGTAGCTGCCATGGCAGAGACCTCTAAACCGTAAAAACGCCGGTGTGTAGTCCTCAGGGGGCGAGGAGGCTGGCGGAGAAACAACTGGGAACAACACTGGCCTCGTGTTGCTCGCTTACGACAAATCGGCATTATAGTCATTAACCAAGACTTTATGCGAATATCCAAAAGAGTCAATATCCAGGGTCCTGTAAGCATTTTTTCTGATGCGCTATTGAGACCTCGTTGCTTCTTAGGCGTGCGAGAGTGGGTCCTCATCCAACCTCTGCTTATTTGAACTTCTCACTTCTCTTCTGCTTTCCAAACAAATTCTCAAGTGTCGGTCTCGGTTGACGAAAAAGAAACGCAAGGATTCCCGTCTTTTCTTAGCCTTACTGGCAGCTTTCTCCACTTCTCTCTCGGCATTCAACGACTCGACTGTATTCCACGCACGCTTCCATTCTCATTCTCACTCTCATTCTCACTTACTTTTGCTGGCACCCTCACGACCCACTCCTTACCACAAACACTATGGAACGTTCTCAATTTTCATTCGACCAGTTTGGCTTGCACTCCTTTGCCACTGCGGGCGACGACGAGGGCGTTGATCGCGCTCTTAGTCATGGCGCGGATGTCAACGCCCTCGACTCTGCAGGGAGGACTGCCCTCATGTGTGCAGTCGCTGGGGAACAGTAAGTCCTTTTCCTCTCCGTTACAGGTGGGGTGCCAATGACTAATGACCTTCCCTGTATCAGCTGGCAGGAAATTGACGCGTCAAACGCGTCCGTAATGACTCCTAGACGATTAAACACGATTCGACGACTGCTTAGCGACCCCAGGATATCCCTTTTTACCCTCAACGCACCACAAAGTTCGATGAACGGCGTGATTCCTCTTGGCATGGCGGCTTGGCTCAACATGGAACAGGCTGTACGAATACTATTGGAGGAAAGCTCCGACAGTGTTTCCGTCGATGGCACAGATACTCAAGGGGCTACGGCTCTCATGTGTAAGGCTCGATCCTCGCCGACGTGATGTTAACGTGTTTTTGACGTGTTTGATTTTTAGATGCTGCCCGGGATGGTGGCCTGCGTGTAGCACAACTTCTGGTAGGTTCTTTCGTCCTTATCTCATCTACCGACCGGGCTCATGACTCACGGAAGCTATCTCACGGCGCTCGGCCTGATTTTCGTGACTGCAATTACCGGACACCAGTTCAATTTGCCCTTGATCACCCCCAGATTCTTTGGCTTTTTGAGACCATCTTGCGGCGCCATCGCTGGCGAGAAAGTCAAGTACGTCCTGCTGTCATCTATGCGCATCCCTGTTTTGAAATGACGACGAAAGTCCGCGGATCGAAGCAAGCTCTTCCCGGGTTCCGAGGATCTCCTTGATCTCGCGTTTTCTGCAATGCCATCCGACAGCCTTGAGCCACCGCCTCTCTCAATCTTCACTAACCAAGGAACTTCCAGACTCACTGATACGCTCGTTTCTTCTATATCCTTGCCAGATGTGCCATTTCTTCGCTCGTTGCTATTCTCTCCTGCTCTTCCTGCGTCATCTCCTCCCGCATTGTATCCCATGTCGACTCCTATCCTTGTAAACCACCCAGATGCCGCCGGTTGGAGCCCTATTCATTATTGTGCTGCCGCGAAGCTTCCTTGTATTGATATTCTTGATGCCTTGTACTGCGCCGGCGCCGAGATCGCCCTCTTCACAACCAAAGAACACTTCACACTCCTCCATATCCTAGCAAAATCCGCGTCTCTGTCACCTGAACATCCTGATCATGCTATCTCTTTGTGTCACTTCACTGTACATCTTGTTCGCGATCTTCGTGCGCCTCTGTCCGCTCGAGATAAAAATGACGAAACGTGTATTCACATTGCCGCGGAGCATGGCAATTGTATTGAATTATTGATGATCCTCCTTGAACTCGACTCTACGGGCTCCGTTCGAGAACTACGTAATTCCAGAGGGTGAGTCTTATTCGATGTCTTTTGATAACTGCTCATCTTTTTTGGCATAGCCTGACTGCATTGGAGGTCTCCAAGCCCGAGTTCCGTGTTGCATTTGGCGAAAACGTAGAGAGACTCCGTTCAGTGTCCGCTTTGTCCATGCAGACCATTCGTGCTCTGGCTTCTTTTGTCTCCCTAGTTTCGTTCTCGGAATCACGGTCTGCCACGTTTGATGATTCAAGCTCTCTTTGCTCTCCTGTTGACCTCGATATCGAAACGTCAACGCAACGATTTCTTTTCAATCTCCGTATATGCTCCCTCACCATTAACCATCCCAATGATCCGGTCACGCTGAGCCATCTCAGCAATCTACTCGCGGAAGCTACTCAACTCCACCAAGGTATTATCCGCCACTTCCGTTGCCGTGTCGATGAAGCCACCAACGAACTTGAGCGCTTACGATCCAGTTCCGGCCAGGTCCAAAAACTCTTGCATCGAGTTACACTGGCTGCAATCAGCAAGCTTGGCGACAAGGGCTTCGATTCTTACCAACGTAGAAGGGCAAGGGACTCAGAAGACTCCCAAGGTACCATGTTCCACGATGCAAGTCGAAGCGCGTCTTCAACGTCTCTAGCAAGGCCCAGTCAGGTCGATGAGAATCACGTTTCTGTTGCTACGCAAACAATTCTTCTCGATGCGCTTCTATCCTCCCACCCCTTTGAATACGGTTTTACTTGGTCGGAATGGCTCAACGGCTTACTCTCCCCTGATGCTTCATCGTCACCCTATAGCGATCACCTTGTCGAGTTTATGGTGGTAGATCGTGAGCTTGTCGAACTTCGACTGAAAATGGAAGTGGCTGGTGTTGACTGGAATGACTTCGCTAGTCCTGGCATGGACACGAAGCTCAAACAACTGGAGAAAAAACACCGCAAGTTGGAAGACAAGATCCACGAACTGGAAAAGGCGGACCGCAAGGCTACATTGCGAGAGACCTCACTGGCAAAGAAGGGAAAACTTCGAAACTGGTTCAAGCGCATCATCACCAATGAGAAGTCTTCACCTCTTAGGCTCCAAATAGTTCATGATATTGACGAAGGAGGCTGTGCTGTAGGCCGGCAAGTACGACAGGCAGATGATATCTCGGAGGAAGATTCTCTTTGTGTTGAGGAGGACATTGCCTTTGATACAAGGATTGAGGCTGCGCTGAAAACTTGCAAGGCAGTACTCAATGCCTCGAGCCGTGACCTTCGTGCAATCAACCAATGCTTACTCTTGGTATGTTGTTTTTCGTTGGTCAAGGACATATTCATAGACGAGTTTTCAGGCGGAACAATATCTCCAAACCGCCAATCAATCCATCTCAAGAGCTGAACGTGTTACAAAAAGGGCCATTAAAGTATGTCCCGCATCATAGCTAATCCTACAATTGGTTAATTGATTGGATTACAGAAACGCGAGGTCATGCTTGCACAAATGCGTGCATCTAAGGACAAATCTTCCGTCCAGGAGCACCAAGGGACACCTGGGGCTCTAGGATACAATCTTCTCACCCTTCGACCCAGCATTGCATCCTTTTCCTCACTCAACTCTGAAAATTCTGCCTGTTCAGTAGCACCCACCCTGATGGGAAATGACGATGACGACACGCGAGTTCTCCGTCGCCTACTTCAACGCAAGATTGAAACGGGTGTCATTGCATCCTGGGACGAAATGGAAAAAGTCATGGACTGGCTTCGTGTCGTCAGGGAGGCGATTCGCGGAGTCAAACGCCGTGCCTATCTGTAAAACGAAAAGAAACGACAACACACGCAAACCCATATTATTTTGTATCGGTGTACCTTCTGTTTCCAGTTCTTCATCCTTTTGATTGTTGTGAATTATTCTTATGACGTATTCATTGTATTTGCGCGATTGATTCCATTAACGCTTCTTGTACTACCAATGCATGTTGTACACTATCCTATATAGAGAAAGAAAAACATCGAATTGTTTTGAAATGTACTATCATTACAGCCAGATGAAGCAGGCGTCCGCATGCCTGATCATGACACCTTGTGTCCGACTTTATCGTGGGCCCTCAGTCGACGCGAAAACGCTTCACGACACTGGTAATGAGTGACCTCGCCCCTGCATTAATATTCCATGAGTAAAGCAGTTATGGTTATAGTATATGGACTCACCGAGGCGCGTGGACAGCGATAACACTATTACCTATACGTTTATGGCACTGTGGACATCTAGAAGCGTGGTGAATACAAGGATAAGGATAACCACTAATTAATCGTTGATAGATGAAAGACTTACATGCGACTATCGGTCACTTTAACCCGCTTGGTCTGGAGAAGCATCAATCTTCTGCTGAGTTGGTCATTTCGTGCCTGGCTGATATGACGAATTACGCTCGTGTCAAAAAGTGGAGCTCGAAGGGCTTCAAAGAGGAAAGCTCGGACATCTTGTGCCGTTACCAGGGGAGGCAATAGTTGCAACGTTTCCACGATATCCAGTCGTGAGTTATGACGGCCTATCAGATCAAGAGCTGGAGGGAGAAGATCCTCGTGAACTTTAACAGTAGGTCGTAGATACAATCGTAGGAGAGTCAAGAATACGCTCTTGGTTTCTGTCCCTAGCTCATACACGCGTTTGCAATATCTGATACAACAACGATGAAACAACTTATATTAGTATTAGCAAGGCACTTACTCCTCTGCCTTCGGATAATCATGCATTCTGTATACGTAAAGCTCAAGGGCTTGATCGTGCCGTCCAAGTCGACCCAAAAGGATG
Organism: Termitomyces heimii; assembly: GCA_003313675.1. Classification (NCBI taxonomy): domain Eukaryota; kingdom Fungi; phylum Basidiomycota; class Agaricomycetes; order Agaricales; family Lyophyllaceae; genus Termitomyces; species Termitomyces heimii. The sequence goes on along the minus strand of QLON01000048.1, from coordinate 58,322 downwards.
GCTCGGGCTTCGAAGAGATCTTTGCGTAATTCAATAGGGGCACGAAGATGAAGGAATGCCGGTCGACGTACCTGTAGAAGACAATACACTATAGAGGCGATCAACGCTGTAGGTATTATTGGAGTTAATGTACCGCAATAATTTGGTGTACACTTCATTTCGTGTTTCTAGATTATTGACCAGTGAGCACAAGGTTACATTGTTCGACAAAAAATCAGTTCTGCTTACGGTCATCGCCCTTCTTTTTCGCCGACATTGTCATACTGAAGTAAAGCTCTGCAAGTCGATCGTGGAAAGCCGGGGTTTGCTCATGCCTCTCTTCAATGATAAATTCTAAATACCGAGCCGAAATCCTTGGATCAATGCCCGCCAAAAAAATGGATACGTCCTGGCGCGGCAGCTCGACATCCTCTGAGGTGAAGATCTTTTAGCAATGTATATCAGACTTTCATCAAACTTGAATATAGAAGTCAGACTCACATCGAATGCCAAGTTGGAGTCAACCGCAAAGACCCATCGCGATGATTCAAAAATCTGTTGAAGATGCTCGGGTCCTAACTTCTGAAGGTACTGTATCGTCGGAGATAACTTGTCCTCAACATCCACTTCTTTCTCGCCCAGTCTGAAAAGATCGTGATCAAAATTTGTTTATATTCAAGCACTTTTGACTCACTCTCTGAGCAGCGCAAGAGCCTGTGCGTGCATCTTCTTGCCATTAAACAAATCTATCAATTCAGCGTATTTCTAAGAAATATTAGCACTCAGCATAAAAACAAGCTTCTATGAACGAACGCACTTGACGACTCCTCAAATCCTCCTCAACTTCAGAGACTTCACACCAATTTGGAAGACGACACAAAGAGCCAAGGAGCGAGGGGCGTATCACAAGATACGACTTATACAGCGCCGTATCGACGATTTGGGCACACCGCAGCAACTGTCCAGGTGTCAACACCGTCAGGGGTGCATTAGGCAGGGCAAAGAGCTCTTCTATGGATGCTTCGGACAAAGGTGCAGCTGCATGGGACTGGTTTTTGGGTGTTATGCCTACAGATTCTAGTGCTTTGCCAAGTTTCGGTCGCCGGTCGGAGAGATATCGTAGTAGTGCCTCAATTGAGCGATGCAAGTCATCTGACAAAGATATGAGACCAAAGTTCTGGAAAGAAACGGAGCACAGCACACCAGGAACCCCTCGCTTAGCCTTAGGACTAGTAGCCGTAGCCTGCGGAGGTGCAGGTTCTTCCTTCGCCGCCGCAGAACGTATCATCGCACCCACCTTTACGCCGAGTCCTGTCCCTATTCTTTCACGTAATGATTCAGCAACAGGCGCAACGGGTGCTGTAAGAGTCTCTAAAAGTCCCCCCGTAGCTGACACATCCTGGCTATGAACCTCATTGCAATCCTTATCTTCCTTCTCCACCTTGTCCAGAGAGCTAGACGTGGCCGATGTTGGATCGTCCATAACAAGCTTTGGGCCACCATAAAGTGAGATCCAATCATTGACTTGTACAGATAGGCGGCCAGCAACTTGTTCTGGATATAACGCTACAACTTTCGCGGGATTGTAGTCAAGCTCAATGAAGGTGTCGATTGCGGCGTCGAATTTGGCCTCTCTAAATTCTGCAACCGCATGGAGTGCACGTATTCGCGTTCTCCGTGTCTCCTGGAGAAAATGCGAGAGACTATCAGTTGGTTTTCTTCCCTACTTTGCGGTAGAAATGTTCACCTTGTCAGGCAGCACAGCTTCATCCAGGGTATCAAGTAATGCACGAGCATCAGCATACTTGCCGTCTATCACTAGTTCGTCAAGTTGTTCTGCCCAAGACTTCATTTCGAATTGCCATATTGTGCTACCCTCTGCAGCGGCCGCTGTCCGGTCTGTCGGAGTCGTAACGAGATACAAAGGGGCTCTCTCGATTGGTGAGGGGGTAACGAAACGAATGCTAGCATTGGCGACGGGTACTGCCAATCCTGAAGGGCTTAAAGAAGTGGAAGACAATTGGTGGAAGGGAAAAGGGATGTCCTGGGTTGGAGCAAAAGACAGTGATGAGCGGATTTGGAGGACGCTGGTGGGTATGAAACTCGTTTGTGTTGCTGCTAGATTTGTTTGAGTGGAAATGGAGCTCGATGTTTCTGCTGAGTGTACAGGAACGCATCCCGGAGGAAGCACGGAAAAAATATACGGCTTCACGTAAGCTATAGAATGAAATATGACTAAGAGTCCAGATCGCAGAGAATCAAACATACCTAACTCTTCCGGTGGCGCAGGCCACTCAATTGAAGCAGGCCGCGAAACCTTCGCATCCGGTCCAATCATCAGGCCTTCACCTTGAAATCCTCAAATCAGTGGAGATACCTCATGAGAACAGTCCTTCCATACTATCTTTAGAGATTAAAACTTCATTATCGCTAATCCGGATTGACGCTGGTTTGGGTTTTGCACCAAGTCCCAGTGTCATGTAACCTGTAAGACCACTCAACGCCCCCATGGCTCCAGCACTACTGGATGAAGTAACGGGAAGAGGCGTTGAAATTTCGTTTGCGGTCATGGTAGATATCGTAAACATGGCATATTCAGTGGGTGAATATGCAAAGCAGACATTATCATGATCTAGAAACGATATTATGCGTGCCGAGTGAGGAAGAGGAGCTTCCTGATAGTAACTTTAACGACGAAACGTAGCACACATAATTTCCAAGGCGTACCTTGACGTCCTGAGCCTCACCGTCCCTCCATGAGTAGATGACAACTTTCCTCCTACATCCCACAAGAAGTTGAGTGACCAACATCGGTACGGGTTTTAGTCTGACAAAATCATCACCGGTTGTAGAGTTATATTTCGCTTCTGGCTCTATGTCTTGCACTGAGGAATGCACGGCGAACGAAAACGCAGCTTTTGCTCTCTGGAGTACCGTCGGTGGTGAAAATGTGGACAACGGAAAGAGCGTAACAGCACCCTCTTCTTGAAATTAGCCGAAATCTTATGCATGCGGAACTCAGAGATCACCTGAGAGGACGACTAGTAGGTTTAAATCCAGATGCTTAACAAACCCCAGCTGTTCGATCGACCTTCGTGTCAGAGCTTTCTTCACTTCTACAAAGGTAAATTCCCTTTCTCCTTCATCTATTTGAATGAGCCAGCCCTTCGTGTATTGTAGCAAAAGAATCAATCACCGGGTTGTTTTTTGGTATATATATGAAGATTCCCTGTCGACGTCCCAACATACAACCGGTCGCCTGAGAACGATTTCAGGGTTGAACAAGCAATGCATAGAGTTATCAGTAACCTTGAACGGAAAAGGCGTCTATTCTCTCCTTGAAGCCCTGTATCACGGCAGTAGGTTTTAGGAAGGGCGCCATGTGCATTGCGACACTCGCAACCCCAACGTCCACTTGCCGTAGCACGTGACAAAGCAGCTCCGGACCGAAATACCATCTATTTCAGCATAGCAAGTCAATCACTTTGATTCCTTGAATCAATAACAATGCTTTGGAAATACCTTCGCCTTTTGGATTCCGGGTTTTGAGCCCTTCTTTACTCTTCTAGATCTACAATTGTCTTGTATGGACCATTGTCGGTCTCCTATCCAGCCAAGGGGGTTTCGAAGGTCGACGAGCCCAAAGTGTTTGTCGATACAGATTATCATGAACTCTGCCAGTATTGCCAGACTCGTGTTAACTTCGGTAAGCTATAGCCTACTGCAGATCCATTTTGCCTTTCACCTGTTATTGGCCCCCTCATATTGCTTATGGAATAATCCGTAATTATTCCTACTTATACACATCCCTGGAGGCTAGCTTTTGCAATTATATTACCTCAGCTCTATCCGCAAGACTGGAGCTCGCGTGACGGAACGTTACCCTCATTGGTAGCCTTACGTTACAGTTCCCCTCAAAGGGCCGTAGCCCCAAAATGCATTACTCGTGGATTCGTTAATTACAGATGTGCTGAATTCTGAACGCAACCTGGTTTCAATCCCAGGTGAACGTGGTCTGGAGACGCCCACGGTGTGAGCTCTACCACTACAAGTAAACGCTTTTCAAAAGAAGAAGAGAGAATCCATACAGTATCAAATAAAAATCGATGTTGAATAAAAGGTTAGGAAACTATATCGGTAACATAATTCGAATTTTCGGAACGAAAAGTTAAGATGACAACCACCAACACGGGTTATAGTGTCACATGGTTCCAAATTTACGAGAACATTCAAGAAAAAACATCTACTGCGTAAGGTTTAGGACACTAATTTCAGAAACAAGGGTTTGTAGGCTTCGGAATTTGGGGAATGAACAGAAATTTACAGCCTCAAGTTGAATATAGGTCATCAATGAAAGCTGCTTTGTCCTATCTTTGAGAAGGACAGAAGATGCCTACTTGGATCTTTACCCCCTTCGTATCTCGTGAGTCATGAGTTCGAGCCGAATTGCCCCTATGGTATGGTGCCATTACCCAGATACTCAGGCTATCTTGTTCCTTATACCGTAAACCTAGCTCCCAATCTCTAGATGCAATCTCCACCATTTGCGGGACTTTAGCTAGGTCCCTTATATCTCTGGCCTGGCTTCGACAACCTCAGCGAAACAAACCCTGTGCAATGACTAGTGTAGACTACGAAAGAACCCCACTCCTGAAGCGGACAAAACCAGCATCACCAATACCTTGGTCTCAAGTCCTGGTCATCCTGTTCCTTTTGCTCGCGGAACCCTTTAGCTCACAATTAATATCTCCTTTTGTACCAGAGGTAGGGAATTATTGTTTTTTTTTGACACGAGCCCACGATGATTTCAAACCAGCTCATTCGAGAAATCGGAATTACGCATGGAAATGAAACACACGTTGGCTATTATGTTGGATTATTAGTACGTCTTTTACATCTAACTTCTCCTCAGTCTCCATTGAAGCACAATAGCAATCGGCATTCTACCTATCAGAAGCAGTAGGTGTCCTCTACTTGGGAAGACTGTCAGACCGGATTGGCCGTAAACCTGTTATCTTGCTTGGTTTGGCTGGAATACCCCTGTCGTCGTTGTGGTTTGGACTTTCGAAATCAATGTGGGGTCTTATATTAAGGTAAACGCTATATCTCTTATCCGATTTAGACTGTCAAAGTTCTGACAGCGCTAACTTCTAGTCGCTGCCTCTGTGGTGCACTGAGTCAGTCTCTGAAATTACCAAATCTATCTGTCCAATCTGATGAAATTTTGAAGATGGGAATGTAGGCGTCATTAAGTCGTGAGCAAGTACAATTTGTGCATAATTTATTGTTTTCAAAGATACTTACATAGGATGTTACCTGAGTTGACATCTGCGGAAAACTTGCCTGTGGTGAGTTCTCATGTCTGCTCTAGTATGTCAAGTCTCAAACGCGAGCAAGATCTGGGGTTGTATGCCCCTTTCTTGGACTATCGGTGTAACAGTGTGTTCCCTCTACATGGTATAATGACTGCATTTACATATCTTCTCTATAGGTCGGACCCGTCGTTGGTGGCTACCTGTCACGACCTGCAGAACGATACCCTCACGTATTCGGAGATTTCCAGTTTTTCAAGACTTATCCATACTTCTTACCCTGTGCTATCCCCTCTATGTTCTCCGCCATTGCTTGGGTTGCTGTGTTCTTCCTGCTCAAAGAGACTGTCAAGTCTCCTCTTAAAATCAGACATTTATTCAGGACCAAATGTCAACAAGGAGAATTCTCACGAAGTACACCTCTTCGACATATTTTCAACTCTCGAGTTGTCATCTCAGTGGGCAATTACGCATTTATCGCTCTCATTGAAGTGGCATATCGCGCCATACAACCTCTTTTTCTCGCCACACCTATTTATTTTGGTGGCCTAGGACTTCCTCCCCCAGCAATTGGAAATATTCTCTCTTTAAGTGGAGCACTGACAGGAATTCTTCAGGTCTTGTTCTTCTCACCAATTCATCGACGATGGGGCAATAAAGCCACATTCGTCAGAGGGGTCGCGGGCACTCTTCCTTTGTTCCTCACGTTTCCAATTGCGCATATGCTGGTCGAGACATATGGTTTCAATTTTCTTCTGTGGACAATAATTGCTTTTCAGGCAATTCTATCATTTGGATATGGTTTGTCATTCGGTAAGCATTCGTATGCGTATTATTTCTCCTCGTGATCTAATCTTCAATTGTCTTGTTTGACACTCGCTAGGGGCAATCTTCATGTACATAACCGCTGCTGCTCCCGACAGAGCTTCATTAGGTGTGACACATGGCTTGAGCCAAGTAGGTCCCAGTATCATGAAGGGAATCGCCACTGATGTCCAAATGCAGATGACGGTAAGCCTAATGAGGGCAATCGGCCCGACTTGTGCGAATGGTCTGTTCTCTCTGTCAATCGAACATAGGTATCTTGGCGGCCATCTTACCTATTATGTCCTTTTCGTCATGACGGGTATCGGAATTGCCGCCACAGATTACCTATTACCGCAAAAGGTGTGGAATGGGTCATGATAGTTGCTTATCCTTATATTTTTTTCTTTGTTGCTAATGTAAAAATGTATCTGAGATCTACTGAGATCTATGCAAAGCCTTCAATTTGCACTTACAGTCATTGCTGGACCATGACGAATCAATACTTTCAAGCTGTCAAGGAAACCTGGTCAATCCTGCAACATTGTATCCTGGATGTGTAAAGATGGTCAGACTGCCTGCGAATTCTTCTGTTGCACCCGTATCAAAAAATGTAGAGTCCACCGTTTAATTCGAGACGTCAACCTGTTCAATTCTAATGCTTTGAATCCAGTTCCATTCTTGAGGAGCTTAATATTGGTCATTGCACGCGCCGATCCAATCATGTGGCCAGTTTTTCAAACCCCGCGCTAATTGAAATTCCTTGAACTTCCTTTTCACCGAAACAAGTAGTTCGCTATGCAACATCTGTGCTCGCCATTTGTAGTTTTACTCTTCGAGCTCCAACTAGCAGCATTACCAGCTGCTCATTCTCAATGTTTGACTCCTCAGACCGTAAAGATGATAGGACCCCGACTCCGACAGATTGCCAAGCTTTGAACCCAAAGTCGACAATCATATCTGCTTCCGGTGTTCTTCACTTACACTCTGATAACTCAGAGGATACGTTACAAAGCACAAAGACAAACCTTTCGATGATAAACCTACCAGCAGGATTGCCATCGACTGCTCTCGAAATACAATCCGAGGTCTCTTCAACGATTGTCCTTTCTGCAACTTCATCGAATGCTGTTGCGACCGAGCTTGTCTCATTGATCGACCCCTCTGCGTCACCCTCTGATGCAAATTTGGAGGCGTGGCCTCAGACTAGCACTTCATCTAATCTACCGTTTTCCGTACCTCCGGCATTATTTGAGGTTTTGACAGGCGCACTAGAAATCTCTTCTTCTGTTAGCGTTGTAGACGATATATCTGACTTACCTTCGAACGCCTTCTCACTTGCCAATGTGAAGGCATTATCGGGTTCCGATTCCTGTCAACTTTCTGCCGACAGCCCTCGAACGTCAATATCAGCCGCTTTGACAGTGCAGAAGGTCTCTTCAGTTAAGGAGGACTACCCGTTTCGTATAACTTCAGACTGTTTACGATCCGAGCCACCCCTGAGTGACCTACCCAAAGTTGAGAGGAAATTAGTTGCAGCCGAACTTTTCGACAGGTCATCCAACCAGATGTTATCTGCATCACCCCTTTCGACAGAGTCATCAACAATGAGTCCTTCGTCGCTAGTATCTATGGTGGAGCTTTTGGACGAAGTCACTCCCCTTCTGCAATCTGCGAGGGGGATACCTTGGTCTCAAATATTCATACTTTTATTCCTTCAGATGGTAGGACCGCTCACAACGCACGTTATATCGCCCTTCACCATGGAGGTATGCTCGTGGCCCATTTGGAATATTTTGCTTTCTCATTTTCCCGTAATTTAGTTCATTCGCGGTGCTATTGGCCCTCGTATTGGGACCAATGAACAGCTAGAATATGTTGCTGGGCTTCTGGTATGATTTAATTCCTTTCTTCCTTTGTATCATTCAATAATAAAGCACCATGTTTGGTGAACTTCATCAGCGATCCATGTTCTACTTTGCTGAAGCTTCCACTTCACTCTTTTGGAGTAGAGCTTCAGATAAGGTTGGCCGAAAACCTGTAATCCTCATTGGACTCATAGGATCGTCCTTGTCCATGATGTGTTTTGGATTTTCGCAGTCCTTTTGGGGTTCTCTTGTAAGGTTAATCAAGCATACATTGTTTCTGAGTTAAATACTGACCATCATCGACCACAGTTATTCTCTGATGAGTGGGCTAAGTAAGTCCATTTCGAACGCTGATATCGTTCGTGTGATGATGCGCGGGTAGATGGAAATGACGGCGTGATTAAAAGGTAAAACTTCCTGCCTCGAATTTCATAATTTCGCTACAACTTGAATTCCCAGTATGATGGCTGAATTGGTTGACGCAACAGATCTGGCTCGGGTGAGGATATCAAGTCAGTAGTCCTAACTTCTGGTCCCAAAGTTGAAACACTTCTTCAGATATATGCATTCATTCCCCTCGCAAAGTCTGCTGGAGCGTCAGTGAGTGTATCAATACTCTGTGAGTTTGGCGACTCAGTTTTGGCACTTTTAGGTCGGCCCAATCATCAACGGTCTTCTTTCTCGTCCTACTTCATCCGGGAAGTTGCCTATCAGTACGTCTGGCCAGGCATCTATCAAGACTTTCAACATCTTTCTCTATCTTGTCACCTGCTCTCTTCCCGTTATCCTTTCGATCACATCATTCATCTTGGCCTTTTTCTTTCTGAAGGAAACTGTCAAGTTTCCAGCTCCCTTATCAACTCCGTTTAAACTGTTCGAACCAGAAGGTCATCATGAAAGCGAACTAACTCATATCGTCCCTCAATTACATACCAAGCCACTTGAATTGAATGATGACCTCGCATTTGGTGGCGCCGTCGTATCGGTCATGGCCAAGAAGCTGCCTTTGCATCCTACACAGCTGCTATCCGTGCGATGTCTCTTTATGCATCCACCAGTCATAATCGCGCTCGTAAACTTTGTTTTCCTGTCGCTCATCGAAATCTCATTTAGAAATATCCAATTTTTGTTTCTCGCAAGTCCTACTTCGTTTGGAGGCTTGGGGTTATCTGCTGAACAGACCGACAACATTCTTTCGGCGTGCGGAATCATAAACGGCATTGTGCAAATGATATTCTTCACGAATATACATGGTTATCTCGGACCAAAGAAGTCGTTTACGTATGGTGTTGCCTCTGCCGTTCCGTTGTTTCTCATGTTTCCCGTCGTGAGTTCCTTGGCTAAAGACGTTTGCAATGGCATTATCCTTTGGATGGCTCTTGGTGTACAAGTTATACTGTTCGTTGTTTTCAATCTGTCATTCGGTGAGAATGGAGATTTTAAGGCCACCTAAGATCAATCATTTTACAGATCATAGGAGCAATATTCATGTACATAACTGCGTCACCGCCGACTCCAGAGTCAGTTGGGGCTATCAATGGATTAAACCAGGTATATACATTTTCCTCTGATCAAGCTTAGGCTTCCATCATAATTGTAGATGGTTTCCAACTCACTTCGAGGAATTGTGCCGGGGATGACGAGTGGTTTGTTTGTGCTGTCGGTTGAGAAGGGCTACTTAGGGGGTAACTTGGTCTATGTTGTACACGCAGCGATAGCTGGAGTGGCATCCATGGTGGCGTGGTATCTACCGCATAAGTTGTAGGCCACGTGCTAAAACTCCATTTTCTCTGCATGGATCAACGTGGTCTGACAAGACGTAGTCCGATCCGATGTGTCCTGAAGCTGAACTCATGCTTCAAATTTTTGGCGAGACTTCTTTTTGAAAAATATCTGAGTTTCCTGCAAATTGACCCAGTTTTTAGAAAGAACTATCATCGTAACGGTGATATCCATGTCACCGCGGTGTCATTCGATCTCTTTACAAATGGCTTTACACTGGCCTTCTAATACACTGACTGAGGTCACTGAGCTCGCTCGAGCCATATTTGGCAACGTCGATTAGACGTATCCAATTAGTTAGGTGATGCCTGATGACTTCTATGCATTTCTGCCTCGTATTTTTATCGATTCAGACCTTAATTCCCGTGTTTTGTACCACATATCTGAGACACCTACATCAATGCGTCTATTAGGCCGTGAATTTATGAAATGCACGGACTTGAGTGAATGTTTTGTGTCGAGCTTTCTGATCCACTTTCAATATCCCATTCAAGCTGTCCGCCGGAGGATTACCAAGGATACAGTTATCATCGTGATTTCGATCACTTCTACTCCAGAATGAATTGGAGTGGAACTGAACACACTTGAGATCTGTGCTAGAAACGGCGGCACTTCGGCCCTGGAGACTGGCAATGCTATACCTAAGCAACCTTGTTCACTTGTGTTATCTCCGTGAAGACTCTGACTGGTTTTGTCAGAATTGCCAAACGGCGTCATCTCATCCACCGAGCATCTCAGATCCAGCCAATACATGGACATCTGCCGTCGCCTTAGCGCTGGTTTTTGTCTGGTAAGTTCTTCACTAACATATACTTATTGCATCATTTCAATTTGGAAGGGATATTTAGGCGCTCTTCAGGGTTGTAATGTTTTCACGCTCGTGGTGACTGGTCGCCATGTCTCTGTAACATTGTCTATCTTCACTAGAAAGTTTCGAGCCTGACCTCGATGCATCTTGTTTGATAGGCTTGGACTTAGGAAGTCTCCAATGAAGCAATGAAGCCATGCCCCTGATCCTACAGTCTTTCCTGGCATGTTTCAATCCAGAAATTCTTTGTTACGTACGATCTAGAGCCTAGGGGCACCGTGAGCGTGGACCACGAAGGGCCAAGAGTGGGCCAAGAGTACACGAGCCTAAGCCAGGGCCAAGTCTCTTTGTCGTTAGACAAAGGACAAAGGACAATATAATTACTTATATACAACACACGGACAGAAACACCCTCAGTCAATTGCACAGAGACTGAGGGTGAGTTATCTATATTTTACATACACGAAGAACATATACTTACGCGTACCGTAGATTGACTTAATTGTGCATAAATAGTGTGCGTGTAGATTATTGTAGTAAGTCACGTAAGAGATCTTCTATAGGCATTCGGTAAGTAGGTGAAATAACTATAGATAAGTAAACGAACGTACCCTCAGTCTTGAGAAAAGAACTGAGGGATTTCTATATTCGGAAACTGCCAAAAGGCCACCAGCACAACGGTGGTTGAGGAGAAGCTGTATAGCTACGATCGTAAACGATCGTACCAGGAAGAAGATAGAGTAAGAAGAATTGACAAAGAGGATAGTGGTTTGAGTAACCGGGAAGTAACCGACGCCACCGCCACGACCGATGGCTGTGAGTCTCTCTCTACAATTATGAGCATTCTTTACCCTGGGGCTCGTTTAACCGACCCATTATTTTGTATGTAACGGACCAATCACAATCATCGGACCAGATCTCGTTTGGGTAACTCCGTGCCGTCGCCAATCTGCATCTCACTAACCGTAAGGTTCACTCGGCTGATCAAGTGCCAATGTGCCAATGTGCCAATGTGGAGTCTGTTTTAGTGTCCGACTGCTGTTATGAAACTAGAGCTCATCGAGGCACCCGATTAGCTGATCTTGCAATGGGGATATAAACTGCTTCTTAGGGCCAAACTCACTTTTCGTCTTAACCAGTAAGCCGAGTGTTTGAGCGAGTCTGACAAAATACAACACATGACGCCGAACCTTGTTAATCAAGACTTTGATATAACCTTTTTCTGCCGCTGAAATCCTTTCCTTCACATGTCCTACCCTCGACAACGCGAGTCAAGGTTGTCGCGGGTTTGCAAGTTCTCCAAGAATGTTTTCAGCTGCTCCCTATGATAATGGATTTAATCCGAGCATTGGCGTCTTTGAAACTGGGGTGATGGGTTTCATTTTTTAGCTTGGTAACCAACTACCTATTTTGCTATCGATTTGCATGCTGTTCAACTGGTCACAGTCCACAACTACTATGAGGGATACTGCAAATTTATCGACTAACTGTTCGTATTTAACTCATTGTCAAGGATTATTGGACCTGGCGCAACCACGCTTCAAGTGATGTCTCTTTGCAATCCATACCGTTGCTCTCCTAGGCACTCTTTGCGTAACGTGTCCGCATATTGTTACCCAGTTGAATCACCCCAAATTTCTGTTGGACACTGTGCTGCCCACGTTGCATAAAGTTCCACTCAAGTTCGATCACTGAGTTCAGAGAACAATATTTATGGTCTGACTATGTATCGCCATCTTAGCAGCAGTGGACGTGATAACCGCGTTCTTTTTGTATTATCACCTGTGGCGTCGATGTGATAGTGGGTTCTAGAAGTACGTGAACGGTCACAACATGGTCTTTTTAATTAATCTTTCAGAACAAAGCGTTTAGTTGATCATCTTATTCTGTGGTCTGTCTGTGAGTAAAATATCTAAAGTGAATTTCAAACATCTCTCACGTCTCAGGCTATCTTTTAGAGACCGGTTCATGGACGAGGTTAAAACGAGACGGATTGCATTTGATGTCTCTCTGTGACCAGTATTCTAGTATCTCAGCGGTATTCATTTGATTATTGTAAGCGTAGAAGCCAAGCACACTCCAGTTAATGCTATAATGGATACCTGCAGTTTTTTGCTGTACAAAATTATGCATTGATGGCCGTGTTTTCGTCGTTTCGCAGCATGTCTTTGTCTGCCCGGAATTTTTGAATTGCACTCTAATCTTTCATACGGTCGTCTCTTCTCATTGGTGCCGTCGTATGTGTCTTCTCGGGTCAGATCTTTTGTATGACTTGCTCTAGTACAGGCTCGATGCTAGATCAATTTTTCGTACCTTTGGTGACAAGGTCCAGTTTGTAGACTCTAATTTTCGCATTGGATCAAATGGTCCGCGATACTCTTATTTACAGGACATCATTCATTTACACAGTGAGGTGCTCAACAGTCTCTAGTTCCCGACGGAGAATCACAGAAGACTCGCGCAATTGATCAGGATAGTGCATCTTCAAACACAGCGGGAGTCAGAAACAGCTGGGTGTAGCTTCATTATCTCATTATCTCATTATCAAGTACAAACAACGTAGTTAACAAAACAGCACAGAAGCAGGTACCCGCATAGCTGTCTTTTCCACTGTGTTTTTCAGGGTCTTATCATTTGGCAGAAGATGGAGTGACAGTTCAGCTCGTAGGATAATACGCTAATGTTGCGGAATTACCAAAAGTGAATGCAGTTGAACTAATATTAAGTTGGATTCAGAAGGCAGAAGAATTTCAGTCTGATCCTACGTTAATCCGGACATTTTCATTGCCAGCTGGGTGTGAATTATCACCAGAACCATGATCAAAATCAGGAAGAATTCGCCGCAACAACAGTGTTGTCAAATACTAGCGAATTAACTCCGGATCGAATGTGCAAGCACAAGGTTAAGGATTTTTATACAAGAGTCATGAAAGCTTTACAAGGGCGATCCTCCTTTGTTGAAAGTGAGATATATGTAGGCATGGAATGCTTACTGCGAGTTCTCCCTCGACCATCTCAGACAACGTCCTCCGCCTTTACAGGTAATGTTAACAAACTACATGAGATTTGTTTTGAATATATTGACGTTGCATTCAGACCGCAAGATGATCTGGGCAGGACTGCAGCCAACAACGCATTAACGAAATCCAATGTACTCCCACACAAGAGAAAGCCTGCGCCAACTCTTGATGAATTTCAATGGAATACATCTGTGTACTGTGTATCGATATCATCATTTGTTTACCAATATGACGCATTGTTCAATTGCAATCTTCCTCAAGATACGGAGCTAGTAGTGGATATGGCTGCGACCAAAGGTTTGTTTCGATTCACTCGTAGCTTTTGCAGGTGATTGGCAACAACCGAGCCATGAAAGCAAAGATAAACTTTGACTTTTAACGATATCAGACAGTGCGAGAGTTTGGGGCGGGCTCACAGGGGCCGACGAACTCTTAACAGTGTGCCGAAACAGTTGCCATAGGTATCGAGGCTTGAGTGTGTGCATGACTACGTGTTCAGATTTGAAAGGACTTCAGTTATTACAAGATTTGTCATCATTCTCCACAATCCATCAATCAGGACGTCAAGATGGACAAGGATGTAAAAACACCGACTTTTCGCCTCTTCTCCTGCTGCATTGTGCTTCTATGGATGTTTTCCTTGGGAAAACGGGTAAAAGATTCTTCGAGAAGCATCTTGAACAGTACAAACCAGAAGACCCTCTTTATGAGTTTTACACCAACCCTCAGGGCAAAAAGAAGCGTAGAAAGGTATGAATAATGCAGTTTTTTCGCATTTTATTTTTCAAAGACTTGAAAAGCGTGCCGCCTTTCCGGGATTGTCTGCACGTGATGCCGAAATTCTGAAGTCCGTTCAGCGACGTGCTCACTATCTTGACAAAGGCTTCTCCATCTTCGGCTTTCGATTTGGTTGGACATTCTTCATCGGCCTTATTCCTTTCATAGGTGACGCTGCCAATGCATATCTCGACTACCAACTCGTCGTCAAGAGGGCTCGCCAGGCAGATATTCCACTATGGCTTCTTCACCATATGTTCTTCCACATCATCGTTGGTGTAGGTGTAGGCTTCATCCCAGCTATTGGAGACCTATTGGTTGCGGTATACAAGCCTACGCAATGCTGGTCTCTTAATGGAGTTGTTGAGGATCAGAGGAGAGGAAAACATGCACCTTCAAGCTGGCGAAGCTGTTGTTGTGACTGCGAGCAGTCAGGTTGATTCCAAAGGGAGAAGTCCCAGTCAGGATGTTCATGAGCAAGCAAAGCCTGGAGCAGGTTGCTCTGAGGTAGAAATCATCCAGATCTCGGGGAACAACGCTGTCTCAACTTCCACTGATGTCGGCTCATCAATGCAATCTCATGCAAAGAAGAGATTGTTCAGGTTTTTTTGGATTTACGGGTGCAGATTATCCGGCGGCATAAGATGTCCGTGAATATCTTGATTGGGACCCAAATATGCAAAATACATGTAATGGACAGAACTACATCGATTCTTGATATCACTTCATGCGATTTTTTGTTTTTTGTTGTTAGTACCGTCTTTTCTATATCTTCGAATATGTGTAACTATGTCCTCTAAGACATTTTTTCACATTTTGTGGCTAATTACATAGTCTTCAGGCGTAAAACCTCGTCTAGTTGGAGTTAGGAACGCATATGGTTATTTTTTCAGGACCGAGGTATGCATAACACAAATCGTTACTCTTGTAACAAACAACGTAACACTCTTGTGTTTTAAGAATACAGATACTAATATTAACTCCTTGCATATGGCATACGCCGAGTAATGCCTTCTGGGAGATGACATGGCATGAACACTCTTCTCGAATTCCATCCAATGCAGAGAAGTTCTAGCATACGAAAAAAGACAATCTGATTTTCGAAACAGAGGTCAGGATACCACCAATTGTCAAACGCCCATGTGAAAATGAATGGCTGAAGTTTTTTGCGATCCAAAGAAGATCAATACCCATCTCATGACTTCTCGCATATGTTCTTCCTGGAGCGCAAGCCTTCTAAACATTATGATCTACTCGGCGGCAGATTGATTATGTTCTATGTGGAACTCGATACTCTGACAGTCCGTGGAAGGTACCGCAGGGTTTTTGTTATAAGAGTTTTCAATTCACGCTGCTACTCAGTGGTTTGTAACCATGTACTTCAACAGACTTTTCCTTGCGTTGTCTCTCCTTGTGGTATCTTCAGTGGCAACAAACAATTTTGCAGGAATAGGTGCATCCAACAGCATTGGTGGCACATCTACCTACACTTGTCGGACGGCTGCACAGGTCTTTGAAACAACTTTGTTACTGACTATAGCTGACTACTTTCCTATAGTGGAATTCTTTTGCTAGTGACGCAAAGAATTCTGGATTCAATTCTATTCGTATCACAGGCTTTGATTGCAACGCACTAGACCTCGCTTCATCTGCAGCAGCTGCCGTTGGTATTCAGGTTTTAGCAGGCATCTATGCATCAGTAAGTTGGAGTCCCACAATACATCAACTTGTCTCTTATATCAGCTAAATGTCATAGGAGGGCACAATCGCTGCCAGTCTGACTCAAATTAAGTGAGTACTATTGGGGGTTCATTCTGGATCCAGATATCTCAACATATATTGTCTGTCTAGCAACGACGTACAAACTTTCCGTGCCGCATTTGCTAAATATGGTGCCGGCCGATATGTGGGTCTCACAATAGGTAATGAAGTCAGCGACTCTGTCGACAACATCATGGCCAAGGTTTACGATGTCCGAGGTCTGTCTGTTATTCGATTTTCTACTCAGGTTTTGATTAGAACTTAATCATGATGATTCTTTCACTTCAGGTTACCTTGGTTCGGTTGGCGTTACAACACCAGTTTCTACGGTGCACACATGGGTTAACATTCGCGACAATCCGGCTCTTTGTGGTGCAGATTTTGTTGGTGCTAATGCACAGTAAGGTTGATCACTTTTTCCCCCATTGTCGCTCGAATTTTTCTTAATTTCTAAGCGCTTTTTATGATGGCGGGCGCACGTCAGGACAAACTGGAGATTTTGTTTTCAAGACCGTTGTCCCAGCACTACAGGCTGCGTGCCCAGGAAAGAAGATCTATATCACTGAGTAAGTCGGATAATATTTCCCTGTCCGGGCATACTGGCTTATCGAATCATAGATCTGGATGGCCTTCAAGAGGAGGGAATTTCGGTGTGGCCGTCGCATCTCTTGCTGATGAACGTAATGCCCTCCTCAATCTGAACTGCGCATGCAGAGATGACAGGAGTATCTCTGTCTTTGCTTTTGAATACGATGATCAGGATTGGAAGGCTGATGACAATGAAAGGAGTTTTGGAATATCCGGGAAGTTCAACTTGTTGGGCGATGTCTTTGCTCCTTGTTAAAATATCTGTGGCAAGACACGCCAACTTCAGTCTAGCAGTAGTAATACATACTTACTCTTTGTCATATCATGTAGTCTGATAGGATGTATCTCGAAAGAATTTCATGGATTCCTTATAGGCTGACGGTATGGAAACCTTAATTTGTGACACATGACGATCTCAGGTTCTATGATCACGCATTAGAGTAAATTATGACACTCTCGAATAGACATTAATGCTAGTGACACCTATTTTCTTCTCACAGGTTTTCTCTGCATGTTAAGTGGAATTTTCTCCATCCCCCTTCAGAAATGCAACTTCCCTCATATCAAATCTTTATATTGTCATGGTTTTGTTGTAAGCTTGTTGAGAAGACGCTCCCATACTCTGTTGACATGAAGCAACCTTCCAATCACGGGCACCATAGATATGTCACTGCATAGCATGTCCAAATTCTAGTCCATATCTAGCTTGAACTATTTAAACTATATAAAGTGGCAGTGCATTCGTGCACATGAGTCATGATTAGTATGGTAATTTTACACTGCACAAGTCGGCGGCGGTATTATGTAAGGCACAGGGAAACCTGGAAGCCAGGTATTTTTGTAGCAGAGACACAGTAGGTATCGGGAAAAAGCAAGTAAAAAAGTAAAGGAAGAAAAGAAAAGGGAAGGATTTTTGCGAACAAAACCTCCTACCCAGGCATGCTTCGACGAAGAAAGGAGAAAGAAACAGATGGGATAAATCAAACAGAAGCAGTCAGTCAAATGGGACCGGTCGAGAAGCAAGGAGTAAAGCTTAGCTAGTCAAGCCTCACTCTCATCTAATCTTATCTAGATCTCGGAACTCGACGATGCGCTGATTTGACAATTGTAGGATCTAGTAATCTTGCTTTTTCTATCTGACAACTTGAGAAATCGGCTTCTTTAAAACATTGACTGGAGACGTGATTGAAGTCAGTTGCTCTTCTTGGGCCATTAAAGTATGAAGTACATGAAGTACATGATTAAAGGACTGTACCGTTATCGTCGCCAAGAATGCTTGTACTTTGCTAGCTACACTTGGCAGGCATTCCTTTTCCAGTATTTCCTCTCTTGAGCTGGATGGCGAGTATGTGAACTTGAACGGGACAAACTTATCAAAACAAGGATATCTTATTATCAATGGTGGGAAATTTGTAATGATATACAAACGAAAGAGCAATAGAAGGGGGATGTTATGGATGCATTAAGGAGAGTGTATATGTGTGTGTATATATGTGGTACACGAGGGAGAGATTTGCTGTGACGAAGTATAGGATTACATCAATACTGAACATTAATGAGTCGAAGAGAAGACTCACCATGTTACAACATTTCGACGCCAGAACCAGAGCACTTCATTAGCATCTCATCAGGATGGCAGATGACCTCGTCCGTCCACCGTGAATCATTGTAAAAAACTTGAGTCCTGACTTATTCATGTTCGCACTGTTACTCCGAGGTTCATCCACTGGACTGAGGGTCGGCAAGGCTTCAGGCTCATCAAGAAGGCCAAATTTCTTAAGAGCTTTGTCGAAGGGTTTGTTGGGTAGGATACGAATTAGCATACCGAGGGGAATTGGTACGACACCTAAAGCGAGTGAGATACCCCAGTCGCGGCCCGTGATTCTTCTAACTTGAAACGCATCGCCACCAATAAAAACAATCAGAATTTGCAAACCAATTTCTGTAAAGGAAGTTCTTCGTTATTCCTTTTGTCACATCAAAGCATGGAAGAGTATTAACCAATGGGTATGATGGTCAAGCAAAATCTATTCCTCAGCATACCTTCAAAGACATTCACTTTTTTGTCGAGCCGCCTGCAATTGATCGAGTTGAAAATTTGAGCGAAGACGAATGCATTAAACAAAAGAGTCTTGGCCACGAGATCATTATTTCGAGTGTTGCCATTAAACTCACGGCCCAATATCCTAGATCCGAGGAAGTAAAAGACCAGCGTAAAAGAAATCTGGTAAAGCGACTGGATGAAGATCTGCTTGTACATGTCTGTTGTGATGAGAGGTCTTGTCTTTTTGTATGGTCGCTTATCAAGCGTTTCCGAGGGGCGATCTGTCAAAAGAGCCAAGGCCGCAAAGGGGTCCATAATGAGGTGGATCCAGAGCAACTGAACTGCCGAGAGAACTGCCGAGGCTTTGCTGCTTGCCACCGCTGATACGAAAGTGGTAACAACAACCGTGACAATGGTCGAGATCTGAAATTGTAGTAACTTTCGTACGGCATCGTTGAAACAACGGCTCCATGCAATAACCTTCACAATCGACGTAAAATTGTCGTCCATAACTGTGACATGGGATCCGTCCCTCGTGACTTCCATCTCGGGAATGCTCATAGACAGATTAACGTCGGCTGTCGTCAGAACGGATCCGTTGGCATTGACATTGACAACCTGCTCAAAAGTTTGGAGAGTCTGGACGAAAATCTTCTTATCCTCGGGCGAAGACCGAGCTAGCACTTGTAGCCCTGGGGCGATTTTTAGCTGTTCTTCCTTCGTGCATTGCGTGTAACTCGACCCCTCCTCGAAATTGTGACCATTGCTCGTTAATACGCCGCTTTGAAGAGCAAGAGAGCAAGCGGTATTGGGGTGATCCCCAGTAATCATCTTTACTGCCACACCGGCATCATGACACATCTTGACCATTTCTTTGACGCCGGGACGAAGTTGATCTTGAATAGCAAGTATGGCAATAAGTGTCAAGTCCCGAGCAAGATCTGAGTATTCTACCTGCACGAAAGAAAAGTATTTCAGTAGGAGAAGTAGATCGTCCAAGTAGCTCACCATGTTCTCTTCATTGCACGTCACGCCTATGGGTGGCCAGTCCTCTAAATCTTTGTAACATAATGCGATGGTCCTTAACTGTTCTTGTGCATAAGAAGTGATGGTTTGAGAATGCTCCATCTCGTGAGGTCCAATTGGCTGTATGTTTACCTCGATATACTTTTCCAACTCTTCTTGTGAAGCAGGCGACGGCACAACGACGTGATTAGTGCTTTTTCTCAGGAGAATTTCTGCTGCGCCTATGATATAGACTCGGCATCCAGTACCGCCGGGATGACGGACAACAATACACCGCCCCTTGCGTCTGCTGGAGAAGGGAACCGTTTGAACAGTTTGGACAGTTTGGACGGTTTGGTCCGGGTCTCTGCAACACGAAGCTTTTGCGAAACGCAAGAGCGCGGCTCCCGTTTGGCCCTCAAAAGATACCAATGCCCCAAAGTTAAGCTCAATCGCTTCTTTGAGAAGTTCAAGCAGTGCATGAGGTAGCAAGCCAACGAGCCGATCATTACAGATAGTAAAGCCTGGAAGATCTGTATATCTGGCGGCAACATCTTCCAGCGAGCTATCAGAACTCTGATTGTCCTCATTGACGCGCAGAGTGTTTTGAAAGACGAACTTGATACGGTCACCAATAGATCCTGCTACGACTGTCATCTTGTTCTGCGTGAAGACCCCCGTCTTAGTTGCACAGAAGACCGAGACATCTCCCATAGACTCAAAAGCCGTGAGAAAGCGAACCAGAAGTTTGTCATCCGTCATTCGTCTGCTCGCAAAAGCTAGAGCTAGTGTATGATCCAGAAGAAGACCTAGAAGTATGAGAGAATAAGATGATATAATCGGAGAGATGGGAGGGCTTCAAAAACTTACCCCCAGGCACGGCAACGACGATAAGAGTAACCACAATAATGACTATGTTGATGAAACCAATTCCTTTTTCACCAGCCTTACGGACCGGGTTGTTTTGAGCAATGTCAACAAAGAAGCGGATCATGAGTGTGCCAAACAGGATGAAGGCAACACCTGTACCGAGCTTGGCAAGCATTTCTGCGAATACATTAATCTTCTGTTGCAATGGTGAAATTTGTGGATAAGACTCTAGAGCTAGAATACAAGAACTCGAATGAAGTTATTGTCGAAAGATAGCGTGCTCACCTCGTCCATTAAATGATTTTGTTCGCGCAGGTATCACAACGTATAATCCATCTCCTTCAAGGACTTTGCTTCCTGAGACAATAAAGCAATCGGTATGGGCTGGGGGAAGACAATTTGAAAAAAGTTCAGCAATATTGAAGGAGTAGATGAACCCCCGCAAAAAAAACGCACATTCTTCAGACGACGTGATCATATCCTCAATATTTGTCTTATGCATTATGCCAGACCCTCCATCTGCACCTGGCTGACTGCACGACACATGTCCGGAAACGAATACACCGTCAAAAGGAATCACTTCGCCTGGATTGAGAACAGCAATGTCGCCAACCACAACTTGCTAGAAAAAAATGAATTGCTGATTCGAAAGGCGGACGATCACGAACTTTTAAATCTATATGACATACAACTCCGTCGCGAATAATATCGACAGCTTGTTCTTTTCTCTTATCATCCAGCTGTTGGTATTGATATTCTTTTATCCAGTCGTTAATAGATCCAACTATCGCCTGTGACACAAGGATATTTAGATTTTCAAAAAAAAAACAGGTGACAGGTGACGGGAAGAACTTACAACAATCACAATTGCAACCAAAATGGTGGCGCCTTCAACCCAATCAATCGGCGGCTCACCCTCTAGTCGAGTGCCGTTTAAGTCCTGGAAAAGGCCGAGCGTCAAAGATATGAGAGCAGCAATGAAGAGCATTATGAGAACACCCTCTTTGAGGGCTGTCCATATCAAGGAAGGAAGGGACTTCGATTTTCTTGTAGGAGGAAGACTCGGGCCATACACGCGTCTTCGCTCGTCGATAGAAGAGTTAAAAGCATCTCGACTCGGTGTCTGCGCATTGACCTGACTGCTCTCCTTCATTTCCACCTCTGTCTCATGTCGCGTCAACGTGCATCTCACTGTATCCTTCACCCATTTCCACCTTCGTCTGAACCTTGCTTCTTTGACCCTCGCAGCCCGACCTGAATCGACATAAAGTGCTTCCTTGCTCAGACCTCTGTTACCATCAGTTCCCAGTCCATCAAGAAGCGCCTCAGTTCCACCCAATCCCCTCAATGAGTCGAAGTCTAGACGTTCAAGCTGAGACCTTGAAAAAGAAAATGGACGGATGTCATAATTGTTTCCCGAGTTGGATTCGACATGAAGTAATCCGTGGCCCAAATCTGAGTATTCGCCCGATGAAGCATCACGACTGACATCTGGAGTGATAAAAGAAGAGATTCCAGAAGTAAAACTTGCCCTACGCGAGTGGTCATATTGGGGATTGTCGTTCTGCAGGTCTGTTGGAGTTGCAAAATGTATTGACTGCCCTGAATGGATAGGCGAAAGGAAGGAAGTAATAGGAGAGGGTCGGTTGATGTTTGATGAAGATCTATCAAATAAGGATCTTCGGCCGTTCTCTACAACCAGGGTAGAAATAGATGGAGAGGAACGGGGAGGGTGGGGGGAAAGCAGATACTGCGGTGAAGTTTGTGCTTGGAAAGAAAGATCATGGGTGCTTGCGTTGTCGGCCTCGATCTCAGGGACATTCGAAGCCGGAAGGGACATTGGAAATCATCGTGGCGGAACTGTACGTGGTAGTGAATAAGTATGTTACGAAGGCTGTGAGTCCTCCGAATTAGGCTGTTCGTGTATACACAGCCTCCACACACTCTGAGATTCGAACTATTTTTACCTATCTTTATTTTCGTCTCTCTTTGCTTACTTAGGTCACTTTATCACGTGATAGATGACACTGTTTACTGTCTTCCGTCCTTCTGCCATTGTACTTCAGTGTGGTGCTGCAGGGTGCGATCGTCTTGGTGCCTTCAGTCTCTCAATAGCTGCACACGGAGAATGCGTGAAGTTCGTCCGAAAATACAATGTTCCCTTACTTGTCCTTGGTGGGGGTGGCTACACAATAAAAAAAGTCAGTCGATGCTGGACATACGAAATCGCAGTTTTAGTAGGTGCTACGATACCAGACGAACTTCCCGCTACAGTCTATGACTCCTTCTTCGAGGATTCACATTGGAAAACTTCATCCACCACTTACTGGAAAAGTGGACAATCAGAACTCCCTGGCATCTCTTCAGCGGATAACATCTTCTTTCCTCTAAACATGTTAATTGTCAGTTGGTTCTAAAATCCCGCGCTTCTTCTTGTTTCTGCTTCTTCGTCCGCGACATTTGTTCCGATCCCCGTTGTTTTCTTCAATTTCAAGACATTCCTTCGAGTCCACTTCTTCCTTGGCTGCATCATATCCTTGATCCCGCGACATTCCACGAATTTCTCTCCCTCTGATCACGCTAATAATTCCCTTCTTCGACACCTCCTTAATCCCGTCCTGTCTCGATTCGATCCCATCCTCCCTTTCACGATCTCCCCTAGACACGTCATAACTCGATCCCTTCTTCAGTGTTCTATGTTTCCCATCGGCGAAAGCCACCGTATCTCTCCTACCCATTCCGCTCCCGTTTCCTTTGATTTCATCACGACGTCATTTTCGTTTATCCGCTTTCGTCAGAAGTCACTTTGTCTTTACTTTTGTCTTTCTCCCCCACTTCGCTCTAACATCCCTTCTTCCCTACCACAACGCTAACACTTGACGACAATGCGGAATGTAAATTGAGCACTAGGTGTAGACGAGGGTGTTCTGGGTGCCCCTTGCTGCACGGAAGAGGAGACAGAAGATAAGGATGGCATCCGCGGCAGAGAAGACGATTGTGAGAGTGACGGTGAGCGAGGAGTAGATGTGACAAGTGAATTGGACCATGTCAACAATGACCGTTAGGTTGCGTCCGGCAACGGGGTAGGAACAAGACTCCAGCAGAACAGAGAAGTTACGATCGCTTCATTGGAAGGTACGGGAGTTCCACCAATGGTACTAGAGAATACACCGTCGTCTTCTCGATTGAGGGAAGTCGTCTTTGGGTTTGAAGGTAATGATTGCGTGTCTGGTGAAGGCGCTGTCGCGGTCGACAGGGTGGATCGAAGGGAGGTCATTTGCTTGGATGTCTACCGTCGATGTTAAGATACACAAGGAACCAGCACGGAGTAGATAACTATACCAAAGGGTGTTTTATTTCAATATTGTTCAGCCAAGGTTCCAAAACTGTCGCATTAGTCTTTATGTCTTTCACCATGCCTGCTGGAGACTGAAGAGGAATACAGTAGATATTCGCTGAAAGGCGAATTAGTAAATGCAGACTGAGAAGAAAGAACCATACAATCGCATTGTCTGGTCTTCCACGGACAACCGTCCTTGTGTGAGTCTACTAGAAACCCTTTTTGCTTCTCAAGCAGTGCATTTGCTTCGAAAAAATCAACAATAAGGTAAGAGTCACCTTATAGATACCTCACCAGCATCTTTACTCATTCTGTCTCTTCCAGCAATGATCCACGAAGCCTTGCACAACCCGCAAACCAATCTATCTTTTCCGTCGTTGATCCAACCACATTTAGAAGCAGCTACGGCGTCAATCACAGAGGGCTTATTAGCATGAGTGAATAACTTGTACGTTGAAAGACGGGCTAAAAACGCGGGGAGAGAAGTAGTCAGCTGTGGGTGGTAGTGGCGGCGTAGATGAGCCGAACTTAGATGACAACGCCTTCCGAGTGCGCTTTGCGGCACGTGCTAGAATTGCCGACAGATGAGGGGTGGTTTTAGTGGTTAGCAACGCGAGTTCTGGAGCCTGGTAAGGTCTATTGAATCACTGTCATTAGTGTATGAAAGTTTTGCAAAATACGTTCAGATGGACTGACTCTTGTTGCCGTTCCTTTCCTTTCATTCCATTTTTTGCTAGAGTGGAATATAAGGAACGTATCGTATGTTGCCTTTTCTGCAGAGGACGCTGTATCTCAGGAGACTGCAGTATCCAAGCTTTGGAAAGCGTCATCTAACTTCCTCTAAAACCACCTCAGTCTGATCAACTGTGGTCATTCAGTCCAGTGAGTTTTCAAACCAAAACCCATATACTAAAACTATGTCTTCTAGATATCTCCTTCGGAACCAGATGCCGGGGAAGTCAGTTCACAGGCTCAGCCCGACTGCCATCCATGACATGGGGCCCCTCAAACGGTTTGGAAAGGCTGAGGAGAAAGAGCTGAACGTGACGCCCATAGATACTTGACCTTCTGTGAGCGCTAGCTATGCCACAATGACCACTGAAATGGACGTGGATGCCGCCGAGCCCAGGGCCGGTGTGAAAGTTGAACCCACCAGGGATGACAGATCCGAGGATCCCAGCCTGTCGAGCTGCCTCAAAGACAATGATGAACGTCAATTCGTATCTACTGTAGTACATGACACTGTAGATTACTCTAATACCCAATTACAAGTACCAGATCCCCAATCCCTCTGTAAGGAGGGACCGGATGAACAATTTATTACAGATGTAAATGAAGCTCTGAGTGGAATGACACCTACCGAAAGAGAGCAAGTAGATAAAAGAATGGAGAAGGTCTCATTCTTGCCAGAACAGGAAACATCCCGAAACAAGGGTAAGGGAATAGACCCCAAGAATTGGGGAAATATAGTCCTGGATGAAACTGAGATCAACCTGGACATCCAACAGGAGTTACTCAAAGAGATAAGCCTCAACTGTGAGAGCGACAATCAACTGTTGAATCGAGATGGGGAAGGTAGAGCGGCCAATATGGAGAACGAACCCACTATAAGCCACATGGATAACACCCACAAGGAAATGGGTGTCATTGAAGAACAGTAGGTATCTTGAAGAGATGTATTAGACTTTCTCTGGAATAAGAATAAACTCGCCAAAGAAATAGACCATCTGTGCAAAAAGCAGCAGTCATCCTGTAAAAAATGCGTGGAGCGTGCAGCATCTGAGCCCATCTCAGATGAATTGTCAGCCTTAATACAGAAGGTAGCAGAAGGCTGTAAAACCAAGCATAAGTATCAACCAGCCCAGGAGGGAAAAACCCACTGCTCCGACAAGAAGGAAGCTATGAAACCAATCACTCAGATCACTGCACACAGCACCCTGGGCAGAGCATTTGGCTGATTGGACAAAAAACGCCGACGTGAATCCTCTGACTCGGGACCCAGTTCTTCAGACTCCTCATCAGACAATGAATCAGAATCTGATTCAAGCACTGGTTACAGTAGCGAGGATGATGAATCCAGCTTGTCCAGTGAGTCTGAATCAAAATCATCATGTCATTGTCACAGAAGCATGAGATCCCATAAGTCCAAATGGAGACATTTGAGATGTGTGATAATTAAACCTACTCCTTCAGACAAGTATGATGGGAGGGTAGACATCCATGCATTCCACAAATTCCTGACCCATGGAACCACATATGTGAAGTATGGCTATGTGGAAAAAGGATGTCAGGTCATGGTATTGTCAGAGTTTCTAATGGGGAAGGCTTATGCATTTTATATAGATTCTGTATCACTGGATCCTGAAAGGTGGTCCCTGAGGAAATTCTTTGTAGAAATGTTCAACTATTGTATTCCTATAGATTTTAGGAATCAGCAATGGGAGAAACTGAACAATTTCACGCAAGGACACAAGTCTGTTCATGAATATGTAGCTGATCTTGATGAGTTGTTCACTATAGTCAGTGCAGATAGCTTGCATGCCTGAGTAGTCAAGCTTTTCAATGGATTTAGACCTGCAATACACAAAGCGCTGCATTGTGAACATATGAATCCTGAGTACACCTCATGGAAAGCAATGGTTTGTGAAGCTGAATACCAAGAACTAGCTGAGAACATTGACCTGAGGGAGAACATCAACCCTGGTGCTAATATTTGCTCAGGTGGACAGGCCTGCACTCACAGCAACCACCCAAATCCTAAAGAGGAAAACAATAGGCCTGGGAGGATGAATCATTCCTCCCATCAAACATGGAACTTTAGATCAACCATGGGACACAAAACAAACACAACCCCAAACACATTTTCTTCACAGAGGACTCCTGGGAGAGGGCATAACCATCAGAAGATACCATATAAAAGGAAGGATGCCAACCAGAAAGGGCCATCCCTTACTAAAGAAGAGAGGGATGAACTACATGCTGCTAACAAATGTTTTGTATGCAGTGAAGAAGGCCACTTTGCCTGCAATTGTTATCATAAGGGAAAAGCAAGATTGGGGAATGGGAAACCTCCCAGAATAAGTGCATTTAGGGTATGATTAAACCTAGATTGTACCAAAGAACTTCATGCTGCAAGTTTGAGTGAGACCATGACATCACTGAATGTTGGTATAATCAGGTGGGACAACTATGAGCATATCAAGGTATACAATAGTGAAGGAGACTCTATACCTGACTTGCAGTCAATCTCTGACTCAGACTCAGAGGATAAAACCAATAAAGGAGGTGAGAATTCTCCCACCTCCACACTAATTGATGCCTTATGGAGTAGTGGATCAAGTCACCACACTGGTGAACCCCCAATGGAAGAGACCATGGTGGTGCCACCTGAACATTTCAGAAGTAATTTCTGGGAAAAAATAGAGAATGCTCCTGAGCAAGTGACACTAATAGACATATATGATCCTCATGAACAGGTTGGCAATGCAGTGTGCAACAAGCTGACCAAGCTTTCAAAAAGAATGCAACCATACCCAGGCAATCCCACCAATGTATTACAGTTTCACCCCCAACAATTTGTTGCAGCCTTGGTACCTTGCAGTAATGAGATATTCCTGTATAACCAAGTGACTGAATAATATGAAACAATACCCTAATCAACTGTAACCAGAAACATGTTTCTGGTGAGTGATTAGTATGTCAAAATCCACCAAGATAATATGGGTGCATTCTATAACTGCTGAAGCTCCTATAGGGACTGCTTTAGCATAGATGTGTATGCCTGGAATGCATAACAAACCTTAGAGATGGGGGCTCCATACTCCTGGGATGAACAAGGTCAGATACACCAATACCATTAATTTGAGGTAGTGCTAGATGAACTTAGATATAAGGTATATGACTGATACCTTGGGTTTAAAATATAGATTGAATTGTACCACCTACAGAATGAACATTTCAACCTATCAGGGTGGTATACTAAGAGAGTAAAGAAATCCTTTAAGAAACTTGCCTCAGAAGCATATATACCTCCATATAATCCAAATTATTGTGTGGCTAACTCATTCAATGAAAACCTGTCCTCTGAGAAGGCTAACTATGAGTATGAACTAGACCTCATCCACATGTGGATGTCTGCATTTGGCAAGCTGCAGCTAGAGGTCAAGGGTGAGAAACTTCATGTCATTAGGCTTAATGGTTAGCAAATAAAAGTGAGTACTTATTCAGCAATATAATATAACTCAGCTTTTGCAAAAGACTCTTCCCATCAGGTACCTAAGCCTTTTGTAATAGTTGTTAACATCAATGGACATCCAGCTCATGCACTGATAAACTCTGGTTCTCTGGGTGATTTTGTATCAAGCACTTTAATGCAGCAGCTGAGAATCAAGAAGACAAAACTCATCTCCCCTGTTTTAGTGCAACTTGCTATTCAGAAATCCCAATTGTGCATTAATTATAGTGTCACTGCCACCTTCAAGTACTAATTCATTAGTGAAAACTGCTACTTTTATGTCATTAATCTCTTCAGCTATGACTTTATTTTGGACACACCTTTTTTCTTTCAACATCATGTAACATTTAAAATCAACCCCTCACAAGTAATTGTTGGATCAGCTCAGTCAACTCCAATACAAGGTCCAGGAGCTACCTAGCTAGTCTTTAAATTAATAGAGATATATGAAGAGGATCTTGAGGAAGTGAAGAAGGAGTTGCATTAATATGCTGCTCCTATATGTAAATCAGCAAGTGATACTCTACTACTACTATTGCATGCTATAAACTATAAAACAGACCTAATAAACCCCAATAGAACATACTCATGGCATTCATCATGCTGCTCCAAAGCAATGAGAATGCAATGAACTAAAAAATGAGATGCATATATCTGAAATGGCAGGTAGAAAGTTACCAGCAATGGAAATACAGTACCAATAATATTAATATCAAAGCCAACCAAGTATGGAGAATGGAGAATCACTGTGATTATAGACTGTCTTTGATTTATAGGCATGGAATGCAAATACTATTAAAAAATCTTCTCCATTGCCTAATATAGATAGTATTCTAAGAAGAGCAGCCAAAGGTTAGTATTATTCTATCATAGATAGTAAAGATACTTATAAGCAAATTTGTATAATACTAGAGCATGTTGAGAGAACTGCAGTAATAACACCTGATGAAAACATGGTTAGTAATGTAATTCAGCAAGGTGATTATAATACACCTGCTACATATCAAGCTCTTATAAACTATATATTTTCAGCATATATTAGTAGATTTATAAATGTCTACCTTGATAATATTATAATTTACTTAAACACACTAACTAACTATATTAAACATGTAAAATGTATAATCAATATTTTGCATTATGAAAAATTATATTTGGGGAAAAATAAGCTTCATTTCTTGTGTCATGAGATGAAAGTATTGGGATATATTGTTAGTGATAATGGAATCTGTATGAATTCTAATAAAGTCAATGTATTATCTAAATAGAAGATACTAACAAATTATAACTTGTTGTAAGAGTTTCTGAAAGCTTCTGGATACCTAGCAGATAATATTGATTGAGTAAGAATTCCAATAGGAATTTTGCACATACTTACAGGAAATATTGTTCCATTTTACTGGAATTATATTCATCAATGTGCATTTGAAGATATTAAAAAATTAGCTGTTCAATGCTGCAACTATCATAGGAAATCATTAGATTATAGTATAGATTAGAAATCCCTATATGTGGTTACAGATGAGTGTGTGACTAGAATAGCTGGCATTGTGAGCCAGAGCAGTAATTGGTAGAATGCAACTGTTGCAGCATTCTATTCTGCAAAATTAAACTCTGCACAATAAAATTATCATGTATATGAAATAGAAATGTTAGCAGAAGTAGAAACTATACTAAGACATAGAGATATCTTACAGGATATTAAATTTATATGGTATACTGACCATAAAGATTTAGTGCACCTACTAAACTAAAAGAACCTTTTGGGCAGATAGGCCCAATGGCTTGAAAAAATATCAGAATTTAATTTTGATGTACTATATATACTAGGAGCAGATAATATTCTTTCTAATGTGCTATTATGCCTTTACTCAAATGATAGAGCAGGCACTATAAGATCTTACAGTAAACATATATATCATAATATCATTAATAATGACTTATTAGCAACACACCTTATTTCAATGCCAGTCTTGATAAAATAAGAAGGTGAAGATGAAAATCTTGCAATGAATAAAAATAAAAATGATAACACATCAGTTATAGCCAGCAAAAAATCAAGCCATTGCACTTAGGGTAGTAAGCTTGATTGTCAAGCTAATCAGGCACTAAAAATGGCAATAACTAAAGGCACAACTTTAAAATAGGTATATAAGTAAAGAGGCATCAAGCCTGCAAAAACAGGATATGTAGAAATAGCAAAAGAGTTTGCAGCTAGGATATTTAGAAATTTCATGCTAAAAAGATCTCAGCAATAAAAGGAGGGCAAAAATAGTATACAATAAAAACTTATTATTAAAATCTCAGCATGTAAGCATAATGATATTACTTTACAACTTATAGCAAAATATAAACTATCAAATAAGATAATCAATGAAATTGTAGGAGGGTGGAAACTCATAGATCTGCTAGAAAGTATTAGAGATAAATATAACAAAGACCCAATATGAGCACTTATTATAGAAAATTCTTGAGAGTACAAAAACTTTAAGTTAACTAAAGATAAACCACTTTATTTAAAGACAAATGAAAATAAAGTATTATGCATATTTTTTATAATTATAGCAGGCCCAAAGCATACAAAAAATCATTATAGCTGAAGCACACTTAATATTAGCTCACTTAAAAGTGAAAAAAACTCTGATATACTTTTAAAAATATGTGTAGTGGAAAACTATAAGCAGTGATATACATTCATTCTATAAATTATGCATAACCTATGTATGAAGCAAGTTATCAAATTATAAGCCATATGAAAAGTTAAATTTCTTATCAGTTTCAATCAAACTATGAGAAGTTATTGAAATAGACTTTGTAGAGCTATTAATTGAATTTAAGGACAAAGATTCAACATATAACTTTTTTATAGTTATTATAAATTATTTAATGAGTATGATATACTTGGTACCCAGTAGAACTAATTACAATGCAAGGAACATTGCAAAATTGATATTTGTAGAACTTTATAAATTATATAAACTACCTAAAGCAATTATTAGTGACTGAGACTCTTACTTCACCAGTATATTCTAAACTCACTTATATACATTTATAGAAATACAACTAAAAATATTAAGTGCTTACTATTCTGAAATAGATGGAGTTACTGAATAAGTAAATAAAATTATAATATAAATGATTAAACAATGTATTAGTCTAAATCAAAGTGATTGAATTGCCAAAATACCTATAATTGAATTTGCTATTAATACTGCAAGATCTGAGAGTATAGGTTATTTGTCATTTTTTCTTAATTATGGAAGATTACCTTACATTATAATATAGAACTTAGCATTTAAAATAGAATATTCTGTAATATATGTATTTGCTCAATGATTAAAGTCAGAAATGATGGCAACATATAATTGCATTCTGAGTGCATGAGTTAAGCAAATATAAAATGCTAATAAAAAGCATGCTACAGTATTCTTCAAGAAAGATAAGTTTATTTATATATCAACAATAAACATGATCTTCTCTAAAGAATTAGCTTAAAAGCTGATACTTAAATTTGTGAATCTTTATTTACTTTTGAAAGATTTTGATAATTACTTCTTTTAAGTTCAGCTTTTTTCTTATATAAAATAAAGAGGAATATATGATGTATTCCATGCTTTACTTATAAGAATTCATTATTTTAATAATAATCAACAATTTTCTGGCAAACTTTACTTACAGATTCTTCATAATACTGAATTAGACTACAAATTGGAATGAGTAACTAATAAAATTATTAACTATGTAGAGTCAAAGATTAATGCTATATTTGAAGTTTTATAGTAGGCTGGTGATAAAATCTGGCTCTCCTTGAATTAGGTCAAAGATTTGAGTATATTACAACTGTACTTAGATATTTAAGGCATAGATTTAATAAAGGAACTTTTAGAAAAAATAAGTATTCCATTCATTAATGACTTTTAGGTATTTCTAGGATTTCAATTCTTAGAAAATATATTTAAATCTTTTAACAGACTTTATAGAACTCAGCAACCCACACATTTTGAATCTATTGAGCTTTTAATCCATATTTACCCTCTATTTGACTCTCATATCATTAACTACCTTGCTATATCTTTTTATTTCAAAAATCATTACATTTCTCATTCTTGCCTCACTGCATATCTTGATAGCTTTATTTAATTCACTTCTATTAAGTTCAATATCATTATTCATCTTATTCAACTTTTAAAATTTATAGATCATAATGCTAATATTTAATGTTATAGCATCACAATTAATTTTATCAAACTTATTGGTTACAAAGCCTTTACTAAAGCCTACAATGCATTTAAAGACAATAATCCTTATTTATTCATTATTTGCAATTTAGAGACTTAACTTTATGATTATAACAGCTTTTCCACCTCTAAATTACTTTTCATATTTCTTATTATCAATAATTGCTATTCTAAATTCTACTCATTTAGCATTATTAATGCCCAAGATAATATTAATATCAACTTCTAGGCCAGCTTGAAAAATGCCTTACTCCACTTGCATAGAAAGGCTATTTATAATTAGGTCTAATCTAAGTTTTATTGAATTAAGAGAGAAAATAAGTACTACTATGCTGAGGAAGTATGCTTTAATAATTTTAATTTGTTCATTTCATCTTTTAGCATTTACACTAATAAGAAGCATAGTTATAAGGCCAAGTTTACCTCAGAATCTAATAAGACTTGTAATAATGAAAATATAGAGTTCAAGAACTTTTTCATTAATTGAAAAACTTATTTAGTGTATATAGTCTTTATACTTATTCCAATTATTTTTATTTTATACTAAATTCTATTAATTTACACTCTTTCTATTATTATGCTTTTTACTTTTGTCCATTATTTATTAGGCATTACTTATGTTGCTCTTGATACATAGAGGGCATATATAATAGTCACTATTTTATCTTTATTAATCTCCTTATCTTCTTTATAATTTTCTTTATTATCTTTACTTCATTACACTGACTACCCTTATTATTAATATATATAAGCATAGTAATCTATTTACTATAGGCAATTCTTTTTCAATTAAGGACTTACTCTAGTTCTATTAATTGATCTAAGACTCTAGTATAATAGCACTATTACTCATACTGCCATTATGCTTGAGACTAATGAGTTTTGAAATAGCCAGAATTCAATATAGAGTCTTTGTTTGCATTATACAAATATTCATTAGCATTGAATATATCAGCATCTTATTTGCTAATAATAACTGATTTTATAGAAATATGAGTTTGGCAATTTTTGGCATAATTATTAATTTAATTAGGTAGGTAATAAGAGTGAAAAATGGGAGTTTCTGCAAGTAGTGCTTCAAGAAGAAAAATGCCTTCTATATTTTATTTCTTCTTAAGTCCATTACTGCCTCCTTTGAGTTGGTGGTGTAAAGCTGGGATTTATTTTTAGCTTTCTGAGTCTGCATTAGCTTAATCTTCCTTTATTTTTTCACCTTACACCTAATTTTATTTGATTTAGGCATAGAGTTATAAAATTGCAGAGAATATCATTTTCTTTATTTTTTCATTGAAATTTCCATTCTTTTGAATGATACTAGCATTCATGAAGATTTAATAGTGAAAGTTAATAGAGGAAAGGAGTATAGCAGAACAAGAAATAGAGTAGAAGCTATATAATAAGTTTATTTATAATAAGTTTATTAAATATTAATCCAAACAATGAACTTGTACAGATAAAACAAGTGCTCATTAAATATGAGAGCTATATCTAAGTAGCCTACTAGCATAGAGTATATCTTATAGTAGTTGGGGTTTTGGTGGAGGTTTTTATTCCACTTTAAGTAAGCTTTAAACTGATAGCAGCTGATAATAAACTTTAATTCCTTAATTCTTAGTCAATAAATCAAAATTATTTTATTGCTTTGCTAAAAATTCAAGGTATGGGGCAGATTGTAGTGGTTAGCTGGCTATTTTTGAATTTTTGCAATTGGTAAATCTTCATTAGCCCTTCTTTTTTAATTATAGCTATAATTTTTAATTAGGAATTTTCAAGGTTAAATAAAATAAATAACTGTAGCATTATTTACAAAACTCAAGCTTAAAATAAAGAGTAAAGGCAGGTTATTAGGCCCCTTAGGTGTATTAGTTTTTATAGTGATATATAATAAAAAATTGCTCAATCTTAAGAAAATTTAAAAATCATATAAGAATAGTTGATCTATTCTAACTAGAAGGTTTTTTACTAAGTCCACCTCTAATGCATCTAGATAAAAGCAAAGTAAGTTAAAGTCCTTGACCTAAAGCTATAATAGCTAGGTTTTATCACTTAATTTCCATAAAACTTCAAATAAAGCATTAGCCTTTAAGCCTAATGACTTATGATTTTATTAATAGCCCACTCAATATTGTAAATTTTTAGTTCAACTATTTGCTCATCTAACTACTTAGGAAATAATTAGTTATTGTTGAAGTAATAAATATAGAGCAGAAATGCATGGAATAAATTATAAATCTTATACTACATTATAGTAAAGAGAAATTTTATATAAAATAAGTAATTACCAAAGTCTTAGATTATTGAGTAAGGATCTATATATTTAGATATTAGTTTACATGCTAGCTTTTTTGAGTAGTTTAAATTTTTAGTTGCTATATAAACTAAGTCACCTTCAGTAAATGGCACTACTTAATATTATTTATTAGCTAACTGGATTTGCTTAACATGCACTATTAATATATAATTATAAGCTGCTATAATAGCTAACTTCACTTTTTGCATATAGATTTATACTTCAGCATATTTATTTAGCAATGCATAGTCCCATATTATCAATTAAGGCACTTGTCTATAATTTTAAAAGAATAGTAAGTATTTAGTGCTTTTAAACCTAGCCAAGTTAATGGCAGATTTAATTGCAGGAAATTTCAGTATCTAGTTTATTTATATGGGATTAACATATTGGCAGATTATCTATATCATAATATAATTTGTCTTTTTAGTTGCTCTATTTGTCTCTAAATAGTAAGAACTAAACATTTTAAGTTTAACTCCT
This sequence comes from Termitomyces heimii, assembly GCA_003313675.1. Classification (NCBI taxonomy): domain Eukaryota; kingdom Fungi; phylum Basidiomycota; class Agaricomycetes; order Agaricales; family Lyophyllaceae; genus Termitomyces; species Termitomyces heimii. The sequence continues at coordinate 23,119 of QLON01000048.1, read as the reverse complement.
ATTAGCAAGTGCAAGTGAGTTTAAAATATGCTTGTAAAGTAGAAGTTTATTATTAATAATTATTTTGAATAGTTTATAGTACTTATATACTTCTGAAAATATTAACTTGGCAATTTCTTTGGCTGAATAAATTGTTTTACTAGGGATTAGATTTACTATACTTATTAGATAGTCAATAATTACATTTATTAAAATTAAATATAGCATCTCAACATTTTAATTTAGTAGAGGCCTTATAAAGTTAATTCTAATAACATCCCAAGGTTAAGTTGAAACTAGTAATAATTGCAGCAATCTAAAGGGTTTTTAATTTGAAAGTTTAGTTTTGCTACAAGTTTTATATGTCTTGCAGTATTTATACACATTTTGATATATTTCTATAATAACATTACAAGCTTAATGTGTTTTATTGTATAAAATAGAATATATTCAAAGTCTGGATTGCTTTATATATATATTAATTGCTAAGCAGTCATATAATAACTATTTATATGCATATTATGCATACAAGAAATAGAATAAAAATTATAATACAATAAAATATAGCATGCCAATGCTATCATTATTATATATACCCTCTTTAAACTAATTTTTAGTCTATAATAAGAAGGGAAAATGTCTCACTCTTTTGTGTTGCTTTTTTTTTGGCATGCAATGCTTTATGCACAATATTAAAATTAGAAAAGAATCATTATAATTTAAGGTGTTAAAAAGAAGAATGATATATTTATATGACATAGTGTGGTGGAATAATGTTTGCAAAGGTAAACTATAGAGTTATGGCTTAATAATCCAGAAAGTACAGTTGTACTTGTTACTTCTTACTGCTAACAGATAGTTTAGAGACTCACTTGTCCTTCTTTAATATTAGCTCTGCCAGAAGTAATAGACTTGCTCATAGACTTTACAGGTTGCATTTCTATCTCTATATCTAGTGTAATATTAGTTATAGTAAATGGAAGTAGTGATTTACTATTTAATAGAATAGATTCTGATGGCTTTGCATTTACTACAGCTATCTCTGCTAGCCTATTAGAGCCAACTTTTAGCATAGGTGCAATAGAGTCATTATAACTCTTTATAGAGAATTTTAGCCACTAATAAGCAATGAAGTGATTTTGATGTGAGTTTTTACCTATATAGTAGTAGAAGCCATTAACTTTTAGATTAATTTTCTTTGCATTCTTCTTCTACTGTTTATAGAGAAGATATAATCAATTATCTACCAATACTTAATACTAGCTATTTTACTGAAGAATAGCTGGCAGAATTTCATAATGAGTTACTCTAGCTTGCCAATTATTGTCATTCTTTGTATAAATATCCATTAACATTAATGGTCTTTAAAATTGATATTCCAGATAAACTATGCTATAAGTATAGGCATAGTTCACCCACTTAATGAAAATTTTGTTCTATAACAGGATGTGGAGTGCATTAGCATTACTAAAGCTAATAGCTTGATGTTTGTCACTATATACTCAATAGAAGGCTATAGTTAGTCCAGAAACTGGCTCCAAAGGCTTTTTAAGTAGCTTTGCATTATAGACTTTAACAGCCTCTTAGTATAGCCCTAATCTTGCAATAATCAAAGTTAGTTATTAGTTAATAACTGACTTACTCTTATAAAGTGCATTCAGCACTTGCACAAGAGTATACTCAAATAGAGTATACTAATAAATTTAGTAAGCATAATTAAATGCTAGCTTAAAAAATGCATTTTCAAGACTAGGCCAGCTGAAAATAAGCACATATTGCATTAACTATTTTTGGTTAAATAGTTAATCAGCCACTAGTACAGATACCAGTTTCAGCATTACTTAGCTATATTTATTAAGTTATCTTAAGTGCAGTAAATATTAAGGAGAGCTATACTATTCCACTTGTTAACAGTTAACTCCAACTCTTAAAATAAGTAATTCTTATAGTGCACTATAGCTTATATAACTTTGTTTTGCAGAGCAGATACCACTGATTATGCAAAATGCTAAAAGACACTAAATAAAATAAATTCAACAATTTAGTCTCTGCAAAGCATAAACTTGTTAACTATATACTTAAAAAGCTGCTTGAGCTTTATTAAATTGAAAAAGGGCTTTCATAGCATGTACTTATATATTATTATCTTTGGTAGCTTAGTGGACAAGCTGCTTTCATATTTGTAAGCCTTAGCTTTATTGGCCTTTACACCTATAAATATAATATTTATATGTGAAGAATAATATAAAAAGTTTCCAAGTTCTTTTACAAAGTAAAAGTTTAATTATTTAGCATATTCAGGATTTACAATAGCCTGCAATTTATTTGAAATGTGATAGCTCTATCTTTAACTGAGCATAACTTATTATATATAATTTTGCTTAGGCCAAACAGCCTTCTTCTTTTTAATCTTTGCATTATAGGCTAATTACTGCTCTTTTTTATAAGGTATTTCATTAGATGCTGGGTTAAGGTCTTTCTTGGAAAAATCTTCTTTCTAGTCATTATTTAAGATTTCTTTCTCTTTAGCAGTTGTTTGCATTAGCTTGCTAAGTGATGCCAACTGCTGCTTATTAATAATAACTTTGGGAGAGTTAGAACTATTTGTACTAAGGCAAATTGCAGTATTACTATACCAGACTTAGCTAAAATGCCTTTAGAAAATATATGAGCAATGAGCCCACTTTTATTATATATATAGTAACCACTATACTTTTGCTTTAGTATAGTAGTCTATACAAGTGCATATATAAAGGCCTTTAGGCCTTGCTCTCCAATTGCCACTTTAGCTTTTTCAGCAGTTGAGTTAACTACCTGCTCCACTACTTGTTCTAAGAAGCTAATGTATTCTGGTAGCCTCAGTATCTTTATTGCTAGCTTTACTATTATTATTGTTACTGCTGGCTTGACTGGCTTTATTACATGCCTTATTATTAGCAGCATCACTATCTTCAAACCTTTAGTAACTATTAGCCCTTTTAGTGGCTAAATCAAAGCACTCTGCATCTTATTAGATGCATTCAGCAATATATATGCAGCTAATACTGCTCCTTTTGCTAAGTGCTCAATTATTAAATGCAGTAGCATCTTTGCCACTTTAACAAAAGTTCTAGCTAAAAATAAAGGCTAATTTGCCTTCTATTCTTCCTATCAAAGCTGCTTTGGCTTTGTTTATAAAGTAAACTCTGCCTTATGCTTTGATATTCTTTTGATTTATATAAGTATTATTTGATGTTATTTCTTTAGACTTTTAATACTATTAAAAAGCTATGTAATAATAAGAATTGCCAATAAATCTTATAAAAACTCTGCATTAGCAAGTACCAAATATTCAGCACTCTTGAGCCTCTATAGTACTTTGACTAGATACTAATTATTAACTAGTGTAGGCTTATCAGCCTTTTCTTTATTCTTTTTATATTTTGGCATAACTATTTTCTTTTCTATTGCATGTGCCACTTTTTTAGTATCTATTACCTTTCACTTAGGCAGTAACTCCCAAAGCAATCTTAATGATGATTTTTTGACCACTGTTGATTTTGAAAAAGACTTATAGTAGCTTCTTTATTATTTGTATTATATAAATCCATAATATTCATTATATACTACATCTAGCTATAGTACTCTGTAGAAATCATAGTTTCAGTATGTTTTATCATTCACTTTTATAGATTTATTTGTATTGTGTGTCTATATATTATACATCAGTTGTATTGGCCAAAACTGCTATTGTTACATAGACATCCACCTTTGAAAACTTACTACTACTCAAGGCCTATAAAGGCAAACTCTGGAGGCTATAGCTCAGTTACACAGCTAGTAGGGAAAGATTTGAAAATGTATTCATAAAGATAAAATAGATACAAATAATAAGGTGCTAACTTAGCAAAGAAAAATCCAAAGAAAACAAGTTTAAGAATTTACTTTATTTATTAATAAAAAATATTTTAAGATTAAGTTATATAACATTATGGCATAATATTGTCATACTGATGTCATGCTTTGTGACTAATGTTACTGATATCATGGTTATAGTTACATTTATATTATAGTGGAAATTGAATTACTTTTGATAATAACTCCAATTAGAGCTTTAATCAAAAGTAATTCATTTTTCACAGTCTGGTAGAGGCTTTCAACCAATGAGGAAGTTTGTTCTTATAGTTCAGCCAGTGAGGAGTTTGATAAAAATGCTTGACAGTAAGTGAATTAGAGTAAAAAAGCTTAAAAATTAAAAGAAAATATAAAATAAAAGATTTCTAAATGAATAATTTTCTAATAAGGCCCTTGCCTTATTATTATGTTCTGGGCCATTATCTGCTTAAGTGCCATTTGCAATTGCAGGCCTTGACCAAGCCTAATTTGCTAGTTATATATTGGAGGGCCTTTGATAGAGCCCCATTTCTTTTTGGCAAAGATTATAATTATAAATAAAGATAACTATTTATAAGCCTCTACTTTCTAGAGTCACTTAGGCTCAGCACTACTTAGCTAACAGAGGCTATAAATACTAGATATCACTTATTAATGACTTACTGACTATATATAGAAAGAGGAAAAAATAATTCTCTAACTAAATTGAGCTGCTATTTATAATACTTTTATAATTATGCTCATTTATTAGAAAACCACTCTTTTAAAAGTTTTTTACACCATATTTTCTTTTAATTTCCAGGCTTTTTCATTCTAATTCATCTATCTTTTACTGCCTTTATTAAATTCCTCACTGGCTAAACTGTAGAAATAAACTTTCTTATTAATTTAAAGCCTTTACTAGACTCTGAAAAATAAATTACTTTTGACAAGGACTTTATTAGAGCTTTATTAAAAATAATTCAACTTATATAGCCTTATGACCTAGTGGCCATGTGACTTGTGATGTAACATAATTATAACCATGACATTAGTTGCATTAATTATATTACATTATATTAGCATAATATTATTACATTGTAATAGTTACATAACTCAACCTTAGAATATTTTTTATTAATGGGCAGAGTGAATCTTTAAACTTGTTTTCTTTAGATCTTTTTTTGCCAGATTAGCACTTTATTATTTGTATCTACATTATTTTTATTAATAATATTTGAATCTCTCTCTACCAACTATGTAACTGAGCCATAGCCTCTAAAATTTGCCTTTACAGCTTATATATGCTGCAGATCATCTACCTTTATTTATATGCATTATCATGTCTGTTAGTCATCTGATCTTATTTCATGGCCTTAGTCACTTCTAACTACTTTAGCTAAGTCTATTACTTATCTTCTTATAGTATGTTTACTGATGGCATTTTTAGTGCTATATATCCTTAGCATAATTAGTTACCTAATTTAGCCACTGCACTTACTGCAGCTCTAAATACCAATTCAGAGTGGCTAACTTATTATAGTGAGTAATGGCTTTTATATTATATTATCTAAGCTCTATTAAAACTTTAAGTTCAAGGCATTTCTTATTGGCTTACTAATGGCTAATAATCTCTTTTATAAACTAGTTCTAGTAATCATTTATCCTAAAGTCATATGGCACTAGCATTGCTTAATTCAGAAATAGTGCATTATTACTAGCCTAATATAGTTGCAGTAGCAACACATGAAATTGTAGTACAATTTGCTATTGTTATAGGGCAACTGGCAGTTTTAATATATAGTTAAATGTTTGCTGCTCTATTTTTAGGCACAATTTCTGTGCTTTATCTTTTAGCAGATTTAAATTCTGCATAAATAGATAAATTAGACTATTTAGGCTAATATCTGGCTTCTTGCTATACTACACATTAGCTTTCTTAGTCTAAAAGATTTAACTGGCTATAATAGCATTATGAGCATCTGCCAAATGCTTTAGCACTTCTTACACAAACTCCTGCATACTCTTATATACTACTCTATTGCTACACAACTTATACATCATTGATAGTATACAGCTACTATTAAATTTAAATAGAGTATACTCCATCATTTCCAAAATACTCATAATTATTGTAAACTTCATCAAGGATAATTTATTCATCCAATTTCTCTGATTAAGGCATATCACTATTTTTAATATCTACATTACATTATGATTAGCCCTCTTTATCTACCTATTTATTTATAGATGAAAGAATGTTAATATGAGTAATTTAGCTCTAAAAAGCCTATGCAGCTCCCTCCACTATCTAAAGATAAATCTTATATCTCTATTGCTTATTATAAAGCTTGAAAAGTTATGTAACTTTACAATATTTCATAAATACAATTATAATAGCTTTTTTGCTATTGCTGTAGCTATAATAGGAATTAAATGTACTATATTGGCCATTTTACAGATAATTACCTATAAGTAATTAAAGCCTTGTAATTTTAGAAAAGGACTAATAAAGTTTATATCTATAGAATTTTATAGCTTTATTAGCACTAATAATGCATGCAGTTTCTCTAAAATATATATATTTAACATTTTTAATCTCTAACATTGCTATAAGTTAAGCAAAATTTTGCCACTTTATTAGCTATCTTTGGCCACTAATATTAACATATATATGCCAACATGTATAGTAATTCAAAGTGCTTTACCATTTGGTGAAATTGCTTCAAAATAGTTATTAATAATAACTATACATTTAAAATGCATAGTACTTGATTGTTATGCATATTTATAGTATATATTATTCTGTTATTAATATAAAACTGTAATGATTCTATACATAAGCTATAATTTTCTTTATCAATTAATTTGCAGTATATTTCTACTGTACCTCCTGCTTGAAGACATTGTCTTTTATTAATATTGACAATGCCTCTTCCTCTTTCAAGAGATAAATTGCCTTTTATATTATATATACTATGTCTAGCATTATATTTACCATTAACTGCTGTGCCTTCACCTGCCACTCTTCTAGTTTTTCATACAAGTGCATACTTTATTATAATTCTTGGGCTTTCATAGCCCTCAGCTCTACCACATGTTTTTTTTAAAATCAATAAATAAGCAAATTCTTGCTTTCAGGATCTATGTGGCATTTTATATTTATATATTCACTAAGCTGGTGATTTTTTTCTCACTTATTACTCTCAAAATATTGAGACAAGTAGTTTGCTACCTTATTCAATTTGCCTTTCACATATATAATGTTGAATTAGTAGTGTGACAAATAGTTTACTTAGCATTGCTGCCATAGTATTAAATGCATCTAAATTTTAAAAAATTATAATGCTTTATAATTCATTATAATATAAATCTTATACTCCATCAGCTTATTCTTTTATTTCAAAAGGGCTTTTAATGTTACTAGAGTTTCTAATTCATGCACTGCAAAGTTTTACTAAGTAGTAGTAAACTTTTTTGATATGAACTCTGCTAAGCAATATATTTATATTACAATTCAACTATACTCTCTTAAATATAATTATACTCACTTCCATCTCTTTCTATCTCCAATACTTAGCCATCATTGATCTAATCACTAAGATTACTAAGTCTTCTGAAATTATTACTTTTTAATAACCAGACTATAGTCAAACTTCTTCTACAAAGCTTGATTACTTCTAATACTGCATAAATGCTACTTTGCATAATTTTACTAACTCTTGCATAATTGTCTTATTACCAATCTTGCTAATGCTTAATTTCCTCTAGCATACAATTATTGCTGAAGGCTAAGATATTCTGCAAGTATTTAGAAAGAAGCTCAATAATTAGTATATTAGTTTTAATATTGCTATATCTCATCAGTTTCTCCTATTTCTCAGTTTTCCTTGTCTTTTTTCCTCTTTATATACTCTATCTCTTCTACACCTTTATTTCTGAATTCATCTTTTTTTCCTCTTCAGCTCTTATCATCTTTGCTTTATTTCATTTATTTCTTCTTATTTTCATTTGTTAATTTCTCAAGTTCTCTTTCCACTCTAATTCTTCTCCTCAACTTGACTCTACTTTCATTTCCCAAATCTCTCTAATCTTCCTTCTTCAATTCAATTCTCTCATTTACTTTCTCTTTTTTCTTTCACATTATTTTTTAGCTTATTTTTCTCTATTTTTCTTTTTCTCTTTCTTCTTTAATTCAGCTCCATTTTCATTTCATCTACTTTTAATTTCTATCTCAACTTTGCATTCTCATCTTAACTCTATTATTTAACTATCTATCTCTAATTTTCTTGATAATATCTCTTCAATTCTTCACCTCTATTCTTACTTCTTTGTATTACTTATTTCTCTTTATAATCCCTTCTTCTCTTCATTTCTTTATCATCTTCTTAGTGCTAGCTTCTAGCTAACCATTAGTCTCTATATAACTCTTCTTTTTTTATAAAATTCAACTAATAAATTCCTGCTTAATAAAGTGAGCTTCCAGATTAGTAAAACCTAATAATTTGCCTACTATATTAGTCTTTGACCAAATATTGCCCCTATATCTATCTGTCTTTGAAGCATTGCAAATTAGCTATATTAACTTATAAGTAAAGGGATTTATTAGTCAAATTATTAATATCTTTATATAGATCTGCTTAATTATCTTAAAGCACTACTGATATAGCAGCCTCCAGTGAAATAGGGCCTTATTCTAAATTATAGCCATTAGTAGCCCTATATAGGCTAATATATTTAGCAAAAAATTGCTAATATAGTTAATCAATTCCACAAACTGCTATATATTATTATAATTTTGTAGCACTTGCTACTTTTGAATTTTATCTATTTTTCTGGTTTCTTAGTAAATACCCTTATCATTAATAATGTGATTAAGGCAGTTTACCTTGTTTGCATATAGTTTATATTTCTTTTATTTGAGATAAAGCTATTTTCTTCTTAATTATTCAAAAACAATTTTCAAATAGTTTTTGTACTTCTTTATAGAATTTAAAAATATAAAAATGTTGTCTAAATAGATATGCATGAATTTTCCAATAATGTCTTAGAATATAAAGGTCATTAATCTAAAAAGTGGCTGAGGCATTATAATTTCCAATTTGCATGATATTGCTTATAAATATTTCTATTAAAAATAAAAACAATGTTTTTAGAATATTCATTATCTAAATATATATCTGCTCATATGCATCTGTAAGATCTATTATTGACTTATACTTTGCTTTTGCAATATCTTTGCAGATAATATCTTGGTTAGATAAAGAAGTAATATCTTTAATAAGTATTATTATTATGCTATTATATATCAAGCACTGTTTATAATGTGCTATTTTTTTTTGAAATATATAATAGCAGCACTACTTGTGCTGCTAATCTTAGCTTCCATTAGTTTTGCATTAATGTATTAATTAGTTTTTTTATATAATTGCTCTTGTAATGCTTATAAGCATTATAGCATATAATACTTGTATTTCTTCTCATTATTTATAAGATTTATCTCATGATTCACCTTTCTTTATAAAGGTAGCTCCTCCTTTATTCCATTCATGATATCAGCAAACCCCTTTTCATTGGTTCTGCAATTATAGAATATTTTTATTTATTAGGCTATTTTGCCTATTATTTTTTATTTAAAATAATTTCACCTTCTATATCTGCAATTGTGTGGCTACCTTATATTGCACTTTTAATACATCTATTTGCTTCTTTGAATTATCTTGGACTTTTAGCCTTATAAGAATATATAGGCTCTATTATAATAATAGCATTTTTCTATTAAAGATTATTAATACATCTGTCTTAACAATAAGATAAGATAAAAGCTATTAATCATTAAAAAGTCTGAACTACTAAAAACTGTAAGCAAATAACATAACCAGAATTACTTTAAAAATTCTTCTTTATATTATGTTAGATTAGCCTTATTAGTAACCTAAATATTGAGAAATCAGCTTATTAGTATTTTGATTTAATGCACATCCAAATCAATCATGTGACTATAATCATGTGACATGTGCACTCAAATCAATTATGTAATTATAATCATATGACTATGCTTAGGTATTTGAAGATTAAATAACTTATTTTAAAGAAAGCATGACACCTTGACAATAAAATAAGCATATTTTAGCTGGAATATATGTGAACTCTTATATATTTAGTATTGTTTTGATTGCCTAATCAATTTACATACAATAAAAGTTATTTGAAAGTATTTCATAGCAAACTAATAGAAGGATCAGCAATTTAATGAGAAAAGCTAAATTTAGCTACTGAGGAAAATTAAGCAAGCATTGGTAAAATGCTTATATCTCAATAGAAAGATTATTAAACCTTATTGTATTTAATATTGTTGAGAAGAGCTAGTCAATCTGCACCTGATGCAAAAGGTTGAAAAGCATTTAGAGAGGAACTGAGGGAAATATTAATAATTTACAGAATTAAAGCACTAAAAATATTGGAGAATCCTTTCTTAGCCAGAAAAATTTATACCAAGTCTCTTGAAACTGAAAATGGAGGCCCAATAGCTAAAAAATGGCTTAGAATAATTAAAAAATATTATGCATCACAGTGAGGAAAAATAACATAAATAAAAAATAATTCTGTAACATTTAACAGGTTGCTAATTGCCTATGCTCAGAATCTCCAAAGAGTGAATATCTTAGGCCCAAGGCAATAGTATACTTTAGGTCAATAGTTTGATATGCTTTTTAGACCTTCTTTTAGTGTGATTAAGGTTGCATTGACTGAAAAACCAATAAACTCTATTATTCACTTATATATTTTATAAAAGTATTTTATAAAGTGTAATTTAGCCCCAGAATTTAGTGAAATCTGATTGCCTCTATTTAAACTAATCTAAAAAATCTAATTTTGCATCACTATCTCTTATAGATATGATATCTCATCATTAGTAACTAATCAAAATAGCAACTTAGGCTATTTTTGCTCTTTTTGCTATTGCATAAATGCAACTACTGCATATTCACCAGTAGTATTGCTATTTACTAAGCTTCCTTTAGCTCTTCCTCAATAGTTGCTTTTTTTCAACCTTCTAGTTATATTGGAGTGCAGTAATGCTCTATAGTATATTGGCAACATAGTCACTCATTAACATTTTCTAATATCACTTTCTTAGCATTTATAGCTATTTTATTCACAATTACTTTATTATATTCAAAGTTAAGTACTACTCAATTCTTTTGCATAAATAAAGTTCTGATAATCATATTATAATGATTAAAGTTTGTTATATTAACATATTTAACTATACTTAATTCTAAAGTAATTACCTTCACTTTGATTTTATATTGAACCATTAATCAATTATTAACTATTTTTAACTAGAGCATTAATAGCTTTGTCAACTCATATATGCATATTTTGTATACATATGCAAATTGAAGCATCAACCTCATAATGATACTCTCTGAGTCTTATAACATTTAGGCTAAGTGGCCTTCTACTTTTATATAATTTACCAGTTATTGCTTCTCTATTTGCTGTAGCTTTGGCTTATTCCACTTTTCTAGTGCTTTATATAAATATATCTTATATATCTTCATCTAGCAGTCACCAATAATTTGCTTCTCTTTAGGAGCCTTTATCATAACTACCAAGTATTTTAAGCCACTATCTTAACTATAATAATTGTTATTATATATACTTATTATAATAAATTCTTCTTTGTTAATTAAAATACTAGCTGCATCATTATTTTCTTCTGTATCTGCAGTTTCTTGAGGCTGTTCTGCCTCTCCCTCCTATTCCTCATTAAACTCACTATTTGACTCATTTGCTACTATGTGAGTAGCATGTATATATACTTTTTTCTGCTTATAAGGATATTATTTCAACTAGTAATTTATACTACTATGATTAAAGCATTCTTCTTAAGCTTGTGCAGCTCCAGCTAAGTTATTATTTTCATTCTAAAGCTTAATGTTTTATCTGGGCCTTGCTACTTGTGCTTGATATATTTTAATGCAAATTTCAAGCTCCTGGCTCCTTCTATCAAGCATTGCCATTTATTACACCACAAGTCATAAATTACAATTATAGTCTATTTTGGACTTTTTAATCAGAAAGGTGCTGATCTTTATTAGTTTCCTTGGCTGAGTATGCCTCTAACTATTATGCTGCTCATAGTAACTTGCTGTACAAGCTGCTTACTCATACTGAATTGCATATACAAGAAATTCCTTAACTAAGTTTATTTCTGAAAATAAGTTATCATTTCTAAATAACAACTTCTGCATCTTAACTAGTAAATTATCTAAAAATGCTTTGCAAATAATATATGAGTCAGAATATATCATTATATTTTGTACATATTTCAATAGAGTATTATAAAATTTTTACACTTCAGTGCTGTCTTTATAGATAGCATTTCTAAATGCCTCTTTTTGCATAGTGTATGTGCTAATAAATTAGTCATATAATTCTCTTTCTCAAAGCATCCTTAAATGTTTAATGCTCAACTATCCAGTTAATATATAGTATATAATGGCAATACTATGCCTTTACTTCATCTTTGAGGAATTTAATGAGTATAAAAACTCATTTATAATCTATCTCTAGGCTTTTATAATAATAGGCTATTAGATGATAATATACATCTATTGCCTAGTCTTTTAATTAAGAAAATTAATATAAGCATGAATATGCTTCTCATTGCTTTTACTAGTCTTAATTCTCTTTGAGAAGCAGAACTTCACTCCTAATGCATCATTAATTAGTTGATTGAAATGATTATACATATTGGACTAGTAATTTTTAGCTGCTTTATTCATATTTAGCATTCTTTTTTAGATATTCATTATTACTAGTTAACTGCACACTGCATGCATTCTAGTTATATTATCACTGATTAGTGAGCCATTTCTATTATGTAATTTATAAGAATTTTGATAATGGTTCATTACTTAACTCACTTTCTTCTTTGGCATTTGTAATACTAGTTTTTGCACTAGGCTCTTTTTTTATAGCTGAGGCTACTATTTCTCTATTTAGAATGCATACTAGCATTTCATTTCATCTACAAAAATAACCCCATATGCTCTTTTAAACATTACTCTTTAGTCATCAATCAATGATTCTCTTCTTACAGCTATATCTGCATTATGTATTCTTTAGTAGCTAATTCTATCAGCTTATAACACTACCATTGGCACTTTTTCAAGAATCCTGCTGCTCTTTCCTGCTTTTTCCTCTTAATGCATTAGAGTGGCTACTTTGGATCAAATAACAGTAGATTCATATTCCTCCTTCATCTAAGCTATTTGCTTAGAAACTAGCATTGATATCATTGTTTTTATCACCAATAATGATGGTAATACCAGATTCAATAGTATTCACTATTACTAGGCTGCTGCCTACCTTTTAATAAAGTTCTTCTAAGATTTATCTGCCTATTTAAATGCATTTAGTTGGCTAATAGCTTAGTTTATTATAAAGGCTTTCTAATTCCATATCTGTCTGTATATGGCTATGCTAGCCAGCATTACAGTGAATTCTTTTAACTCTCATGCTTATTTGCATGTTATATACTACTGAACTTTCAGTTTAAATATCTATGCATAAAGTTTCACATACTTCACAAATTCTTTATTCAGAATTTTCTAGCCTCATTAGGCCATTATATCTATATGCTTAAGTATATAAGATAGCAGATGCTAGCAAGTTGTCATTTTTAACACTGGATAATTATCCAGCATGATCTGTAGCTGTACTTTTAGTATCAATCCTGCTTTTAACTCTTCATTCTTATTTAATAATACTTCTTTATAAATGCTTTTGTCTCTGTTTTTTTACATTAACTTCCTTAGTGCTGCATAGTTTACTTTTTTATACTCCAGGCACATATTCTTTACTTATACTGGCTTTTTTAGCCTCTTCAATCTCTTTTAAAAGTAATTGCAGCTTTGCATGTCCAGTTTTATACTGGATTATATCTATTGAGGCTTAGCTCATTTCTGCTTCTCTTTGCATAGTTGAATAGCCTAAAATATCATACTTTGTGCTAATCCCATTCTTAGAATCAGTTTAGTAAACTGTATTGTATCTTCAGAACACTGCTTAGGCAATTTAACATTGATTAATAGCTATATAGCTGCATTGAGGAAATTTAGATGCACAGTAGTGATTCTATTACTCTTTGCAACTGTTTTTCTAATTATTCTACCTAGACAATATTCCTCATGTATACTATAAACAATTCATTAGGCATTTCAAACCCTTCTGAGTGCAAATACTTAGCCATTCTATCATTCTACTTAGGCAGAGATTGATATCTTGGCACTGCTATCACCAGTAGTTGCTTAGTATTTTTTAATGCTTTAGAAGTGTTTTTTAGTTTATCAAGCAGGTTGCCTAATGTTATTATATTAATAAATCTTTTTTCTGATCCAAAAAGTTTATCATATATAGCTATATACAAAGTTAAGAATTTGAGAAGTTTAATTAAAAGCAGAGAGCCAAGTGTTGAATGCTAAGAGTGAGCAATTCAGTCAGATTATTCAAAAAAAATATAATAACATTATAAGCTTAATATATCTAAGCATGCAGAATAGAATATATCTAAAATTTGGATTGCTCTATATATATGTTAAGACAAAAATTAACATTGCTTAAATAATTACTAAGCAGTCATATAATAATTATTTACATGCACATTATATATATAAGAAAGAAAATAAAAATTATAATACAATAAAATATAGTGCACTAATGCTACCATCATTATAATTCCTTTTTACTACATATATTCTCAGAGATATATCGATGTTTTTCTTGCTTCTAAATGAGTTAATAGAGAATGTGCTTCAAAAATAATTATTTCTTTAATGCTTCTGCCTAAAATTAGAATATCTAGTATACACAGGACTTACTCTCTAATTTTTTTTAAGATACATGAGTCCATCACTTGATACTTCAAAGTTTTTATAATTGTGAGAGTTTTCTAATATTTTTTAAAGGTAACATCCTTTGAATATTTTTTTTAGGCTACTAGTCAGATTTAGAAGCTTTTTTTCCCTACTAAGCATTTTGGCTAATGTCACTGGCTCTAATACTACTAGTTTTGTTAGCTTGTTGCTGAATATGAGTTTATTCAGATCTCTTATTTGCTCTTTTAGTTATTTATTAGCAATTTCTTCTTTTGTCTTCTTTATTGTAAGTGGCAATCTAATGACAAGTTTTTTAGAGTGGTTTAAACTATCTTTACTTCTACCTTTTTTTTATTTTTATAAGGCTTTAGGGCCTTTTAGAACAAAATTTTTAACCACTCTTATTGCAAAGTTCTTACTCAATTTAAATGCTCTTACAACAACTTCTAATTTGCCTCAACTTAACATCTTGGCTATAGATATGCTTAGCAAATTTATGAACTTGCTCTTTAGTTCAATAAAAACAGGCATGGTAATATCATATTAATTCAATAGGTTATTACTCAGTATATTATAGTGTATGTACTTATTATATACTCTCTGACAATTCTAGGTTCATTACAGGCATATAGTTGAAATAAAGTATCTAACAAGATATTTTCTATCTCTGATACATATTCAACTCTGAGATTAAATTCAGCAATTTTTTTAAGCTAGTAAGCCTGTTAACCTAATAAGTTTTTTTAGTTCAAAAGGTGAATCAACCCTTTGTAGTCAATGAACCATGTAAACTTTACATTTTGAAGGATATCACAGTGCCAAAGTATTAATTTCACTCTAGCAAGTATTTCAATTTTATGCACTAGATGGTTTTATTATGCTAAGTTTAGCTTCACAAAAAAAAATATAGCCACCATAGCTGTATATCAATCTGTCCCCTAATTAATAATGCCTACAATTCCTGTACCACAGCCATCTATCACTACATTTACAGAATTAGTTCTAAAATTATATGTGAGAAGTCACTAATAGTGGTTTCTACACTTAATAGCCAAAGCTTTTACATTTTCAAATGCACATTAGTAAGTATATTTCCATTGAAAGGGCACAGTATCCTCTGTTAACCCATATAACACTCTCATTGAGACTTGCATCTGATCAATATTATTAGCAAGATACTCTACTGTATTCAGAAAACTACAAAATAAATCATGGTTTGTTGGTATTTTTCATTTTCTTAGTGCATCAACCTTGTTAAGGTCTGTTGATGTGAAATTAGGTTATTTGAATTAATCTGAATAGAGGCAATCACAAATAAACTAGCTTTTACTAAGTTTTGGAGCTGAATTACACTTTACAAAGTACTTTTATGAAATATATAGGTGAGTAATAAAATTTATTGATTTTTTAGTTAATGTAATCTTAGTCACACTAAAAGAAGGTCCAAAAAGCATATTAAACTGTTGACCTGAAGTATACTATTGCCTTCAGGACAAACAGGAGATGCTTGGACTTTGGTGGAAGAACAAGAGGTAAGTTGGCAGTTGAGAGCAGTACAGATTGTTAAAGGTGATGCCGTTTAGGCCTGATATTTCAAGAGCATTCTGAGAGAAGCGGATCACCTAGACAGGGTTAAGGGACTGCGGGTGGGGGAAAAAGATCTTTCGCCCCTAATTCCAGCTTACGAAGTCTGTCCAAAAACTTACAGATAGCACTGGAACAGTTAAAACAGGCGTACGCAAAATAGCCGTCTTTGTAATACATAAGAGTCCCGAGTAATTGAAGATTCAGGCCATCCAGATATAGACGACAATGGGAATCAATGTACCTCATCCAAGCTTAATCCCTTAACGTATCCTCGGCGCTACTGTTCTCGACTCAGCATCCGCCAATCAATGGCACTGAACCGAATACGGCTTCGAGTCTGCAAGAAAATGCCAAAAGGAAAGTCACGTAGTATGTATGCCTGTTGCGCAGAGGCCTCCGAAATGCTCCTTACCCCTGGAACCCGTATTTACGACGAGTAAGGACCGTCTAACAAAACCGCCATAACCAAATATAGTAATCTGTGTATCCTGCCAAATACTTCAACTACGATCGACACTTTTTGAAGCTCACGTGCTTGTTCATAAAGTGCTTCACTGTGTCATAAGACATCGAAGTGAAAGTGATTATTCATGGCGGCATTGGGTTATGAGCGCAGAGATGAATTAGACCTGATTTCGCCAAGTACGCCCTCAATAATTGATTATACCTGGGACAGTTCTGGCAAAGGTTCTTTTTCTAACATACCAAGGACCACCAAAAAAGAGAAACAATGACGCATCCATGGCAGACGTGCGGGTTTGACTGGGAACTAATCTGCTGTCTGACTATAGGAAAGAAGAAAGCATCCAGACACGGCTTATTTTTGCAGACAAATCGAAATGCAACGTCTCGCATGTACCAATCGTAGATCCGGAAGGCTATGGCAAGATCTCCGGAAGGTCAGGAAGTGGTGTGTCAGAGTGGGAAAATGCCCATCATTTGCGACCAGATATATATTCAATAAGATGGTTTGTTGTTACGATCTCACACCCCTTGATTAAACAATGTCATTTGGCCAACATACTACAAATCCTACTCACCAATATGACGAAGGTGCTCAAACCCTATGGTCCATTTTTGTTAACGAAGCAGAACAAGACGATATTGTTCGGACGGGTACTTGGAAAGTTGATCTGGGCAGTACTTTGATTTTTGTGAGTTTATCTTTCTGATTTAAATCAAGTGTGAACAACTTCCTCGTCCTGTTTCTAGTCTGGTCTTTTCTCTGCCACAGTCACAGCCTTCATAGTTGAAAGCTACAAGTTATTAAAACCCGACCCCAGCGATGTGACAATCGCGCTCCTGGCTCAGATATTGAGTGTAGAGCGTGCAATAGCCTCTCACGACAGTACCACAATGCCTTTGCCTCCACCTTCGCACAGTGACTTTAAGGTTCCTGTATGGGTCATAGTTGTCAATGTCTTATGGTTCTTGAGTCTCACCTTCGTACTGACTGCCGCTGTCACTGTCACTCTGGTGCAGAAATGGGTCAGGGACTATGTCCATCGTGTCCATCGTTTCCCTCAACCATTGAAGCGCGCACGGATGAGGCTATTTTTGACCGTCGGCATTGATAGATGGAGGTTGGATGATCTGGTGGAGAACATTCCACTACTGCTTCACATCTCCTTATCCCTTTTCTTTATCGGGCTCTGTATTTTTCTGGCAAACATCAACACCTACGTTGTAGCGTTCGTGAGTTTCGTCCTCCTCTGTTGGCTCGTCTTCTATTGCATTGCAACTCTTGCCCCATTACTTGATTTCGCTTCTCCGCTGGAAACTCCCTTCTCAAGCACAATTCCATATATCTTATCTTTCATCGGCCATCAGTTGCAAGAACGGCTGCTTAGCCTCAGTGCACTCCGTGAGATGAAGGCCATGAAGCCCTTCAATCCTGATGAAGTGGATGCACGTGCAATTAGTTGGACAATCCAGAGGTCCACCGATGATAGGGAACGTGAGGCTCTCCTGGCCTGCATTCCCAGTTTTCTTAGGTCTAACGATGGGAGGAAAACATGGAAGAAGTTATTACAGCACACAGACATCGTTGCAATGTTCATTAGAGGAATTGCGAGTCTCTTGGATGTGGCATCACCGTTGTCCGGTGCCCAAGTAAATCCTCACGAAGTGACACGAGTTACTATCTGCTTCGATGCTTTGTTTGCTCTCCTCCATGCAACCCCTCATAGCTTGCTTCCGAAGATCCCCGTCTCTTCTCTATCCAAGCCTCTCTACCGGTTAGCTAACACGAGTTACCAAGACCAGATAGCATTGCAGACTAGAGCAATCTGTGTGCATGCACTACACAAGCACCTCACCGAGACTTCAAGGACGCAGGTTCCTGCAGAGTTGTGGCGTCTGGGCCTGCGAGCTGATCAAAAGTTACAAGAGGTCGACAACATGCGTCGAAGGTTAGAGTGCAATATCGAAAAATTCTATCAAACAAATGAAACGGACCCAAGCAGCCGTGAGAGGGAGAGGATTCCAAGGTTCCTTAAAGAATATCTTGATGCCATACATTCAAGCTCAGAGGCTTTGAAAATCTGGCTACAGTGCGAATTGGACATAGAAGAAGCTGCCAAAGACGTCCTTGGAGACTGGGCTGCTTACCTGATCAAAATTCGGACAATTCTTCAAAAACATTCCGCCCCGCTCGGAGACAATGGTTTGTTGTCGCTTTCTTATTCAAAAATTCCGCATGTGAGGGAAGGGACTTGGAATATTTTGGCTCTTCTGATCATGGCATACATGCGGCACACGGAAGTCTATCCTCCTTTATCCGATGATCGATTGAGTCCTCAGGACTCATTCTGGTTTCACTTTTACCGTTCTAAAGATGTGGACACAAGGTGGATACCGAAAGCTTTCAATCAAGAGTTGTACCTGCTAGCATCTGCCCTGAACATTTTAGATCCACAGCATAAGACGATCCACGTGGGTGGGAGATTGATGACCAATACTTACGACACAATGACGCTGTTCAGATTTTCTCAATCGTGTTCTCGGCCAAGGTTATCGACGTTGGGACGGCCATTTTCCTTGTGGGCGTCTATTGTTTATGCAACAGCATCCGGCTGTGAGACTCGCGGATTATCTGATCTGGTGTGTGCCTTAAGGAGCACAAATTTCCGCGGGACATCCGAATCATTACTGGACCGATCATTGGAGAAACACTACGTATCCTGAAGGAAGGATTCACCTTTAAGAGATCGACAGGATCTCTGTTATTCTCTTGCAGCTTTTTACATCAAGTGCTAAGCTGGGAACGAGAAGGAGGTCTTTTCCCATTTTCAGAGGCGAACATAGATTACCTTGTAAACGGCATCTTTCACGACATTCTAAAGAAATTGAAACGTCAACGTCCGATTCTTCTTCTGGATGGGAGCCTGAACATGATCGGGATTCAGGGAGATGACTTGCAAAGGATGGCTGACACACCTCTTTGCGACCTTCGAGACTTGTACGCTGCGTCAGTTCAAGGGTCTTCTGAAGCAATGCAGGAACAGTTCCGACCCATACAGTGCTTGGACAACAGAGAATATCGAACAGTTCTTGACGACGATATAAATTCGTTCTGTTGGCGTATCATGGAAGGAAGAAGGCGAACTGTCAATGAGGCGGCTCGTACTATTACTTAACATGACAAGCTAAATATCTTTTAGATTGCTCAACTAATTTCTTAGCAAGGAATATTGTTTATCATACTAGGATATGATCATGAACATCACAAATTCGTGACGGTTACAGGGCCTTTACTGGTTTTTGCCTCGTCCCTGTGTGTTTTGATTGCAGGATAATTAATTTCTTATCAGGCTCGTATTTTGACGTAAGGAACTATTAGTGTTTAATTCTGTTGTGATATTATATGGAGGGATTAATCGCTGAGATTTCCTGCAGCGCAAAAAAGTGGCCAAGAATTATGTTCATATCAAGAGCCAAAAAGTTGACATTTCCCGCAATTGAATCAGTCATGGTAGACCGTTGAAAGTGCATGTCGTGATTTAACACTGGATTAACTGATTTTTACATGGGTCTGGAGCTAAACCAACATCCAACTAGAGTTTTGATACATAATCAAGTCCAGTCCTGGAAATACAGATACAGCAATGGCTTAAATGGGTATGTAAGGATCGACAAATGTGCAACGTATGCTACAGAAAGAATGAACGCGCAGGAGTCTTGAAAAGAGCTGAGTAGTCTAGAAAATAAATGTCGCTAAGGCGTCCATTAATAATTGAAAAGAAGTGATATTTAGCCGCATATCTGAGGATAAGCGCGACTGGTCGGGTTTTGTGGGATCCACCCGTTAGCTAATCCAGCCTGATATGACCACTCATCGGCGATCTCAGTTTTCCAGGTCCACTGGATCCAACCACTACCACGCTCATAAGCTCTGGTCTGTGCCTCCCAGTATTGCCTGAGGAAAGTCTTATATTCGAAACTGAATGACGATGCCTTGCCCGTCAGTCCCGCACAACTACCCACACGAGTAGAACCTGGGAAAGTTCCTTCATAACGGGAACCGACACCCCGACCGTTAAGGTACTTCGCACAATCAGTCGCAGCGGGAGTCCACTCGCCGACGATGGTGTAGAGGTTGGAAGGGTCGAAGCTTGCAAGCGACGGGCCTTGAGCACAGGCGACGCGGATGTGCTCCGAGTTCGACCTTCGCACCTCCTGAAATTGAAACTTGTGTCACACTTGTATTTCAATATTTTAACATCAGAACAGACCTCAGGCGAGAACATCTGATACTTGTGGACGTCCATGATAACACCTTCGTACCTGGGAGGGCGCATAAATCCTCTCCAGTAATCAAGGCCTCGGAATGCATCAGAAATCATGAGATAAGTGTTACTTTGCCTCCTAGAGTTGCGGTACGGGTAACTGAGCCGCTGGCGTCATGAACATCTGGAATTTGAGTGAAGAGATAAAACTCACCGAATGTTGCCGTAACTATCATACCAATACTGTCAATGTGCCTCAACATCCAGTCTTCTCTGCGGAGCAATACTAAAATACCTGTTTTAGGACGTCCAACATCCGGGGACCAAGAGATCCTAATGGCCTAATGACCGTGAGTATACAGAATACTGCAAGACATAAGAAACCCACTCATTCAAAGCAGCAATGGCCGTCACAACGTTGCTTCGATTCTTGTAACTATTGGCGATCCGTTTTATGATTGCATTAGTACGATCAATGTTTGACTGGGAAAGATGCCAGGATCTAGAACTGTATATGAGCACATTGGACGTCCCCGGGAGTAAGACAATACGACTCAACGGATTTGACGTCTTCTGCCCAGAATTATCAAATCTGACAGTAATTGACCGTCAGAGGAGACAGGATACGGGTGCGAGGCGATGACCAACCCATTTTGGCTTCCTGGAGCACCTAGTCTCACGTTACAGAAGGCTGTACGATGGACTTTTTGACAAACTTACCATGCAAGTCAATGATAACCTTGATCCCGTACTTCTCTGCCCAGGCAACTGCTTTATTAAGGTAAGGAAGCTGACCTTGCACATAGGGTTCGCCACCAGAAACATCGAATGCCCAGTACCCAATGGGAAGGCGTACATGGTTGAGCCTATCAAAAAAAGTCAACTAGATGTCTTTGGCAGCTTAATTCGACGCACCCTGCCGCTGCAATTGCTTGAAAGTCCGATTCTGTAATCCACGAGTCCCAATGAGTTTTGAGAATTCTGTATGCCTTGGCACGGTCCTGGTATTGACCAAAAGTATACTCGTCGATAATGCGCGAGTCGCCAGTGTTGTCGAACAGAGAGGGCGTGATCCATGGCTGTACAGAGGAAGGAAGAGAATGAGTGAGACATTGGTGAGGAAACACGTCAGGCCAGAACATACTTCTATAACAAGCCATCCACCGAGGTTGACACCACGGACTTTGTCGGAAGCGTAATTGAATCCTGGACGAACAGCAGCAAGCGACGCAGAAATAGAAGAAAGACAGAGTAGAAGAACACCAAGGAACGGACCCATGGCAAAGCAAGTTGCAGGAAGCGGAAGAAAAGGGGACAAAGCCTCTCCCTAATCAACTTAAGTAGCCACTCATCGATTCAGATTGATTTTCAGCTGCTTCTTGAAATTAAAATAAAATGAACACCTCCGCAATATCCGGGTTGTCCGCTTCCCGTCGAATTGGCATCTCACGGGAAGCCGGTGGAGCAAGAGCGAACCATTGCACGGATATCTTGGCACGTCTCTGTGAGGCCCGCAAAAAAGCACGTACTGTGTGGTCGAGGACCTTGAGCGACTCGCACACGTGGGCTCCCTACCGGCTTCTCAGGGTATACATCTCTATAAGATAGTAAATACCAAGGCAAGAGACTACCCAGCGCCAAGAAAGAGTTATATATAGAAGAAACCGTAGCCTCTAATGACAGCACGCGTGTTGCAGATGGAAGGAGAGAGTCGGGACGTCATGCAGCTTGTGGGGACATGAGTAAGTAATAGGAGGCGTCCAGTACCTGTTTGTACGTTTCTCGTGCCGGTAGTTGCCGAGTGCCGCTGTACGCCTCAATTTTTGCTTAAGTTTAAGTTGAAGAGATAGTCCGTCAAAGTTCCATGTGCCGATTGACTGCTTAGGGAAAGTATTCTACTCGGGCTCCCGCTGTAGTTCCTCTATTTCTAAGGAGCTTGTGGGATGACCTATGCCGTGCTGACGATATCTGGATACATAGATCTTGATGATGCAAAACTTGCTCATGAAGTTGAGAAATTAGACGCCATTGAACGTGAGCGGAACTCTGGGAGCATTTGGTACTCTACTAGTGCTCGTTGACCTC
>QLON01000046.1:0-20632 GCA_003313675.1 Termitomyces heimii | reverse complement strand
TTTATTGTGCTTCCAGTCTATTCCATGGATAAAAATTGCTTGGACAGATGAGGTGGTTGAGTCAGTAGCAAGCATGTTTGAATTGTGGATGTATGAGCAGGAAATAGTATAGTAATGTTATTCTCATACATAAGTAATATATCAAGATATGTTTAAGTCAGTATCATATGTGTATGTAGCTTTTATGCAATGTACCCTCAGAGATGTGTAAATGTGACTGAGAGCATTCATATCTAGTTATGCAGGTATATATAAGTATGAGGAGATAAAGCAGAATATTGGCTCTTGGTGGCTTTGTATCATGTTTGCAGTAGTGTCGTCACACTTGTCACACATGTGATACTCCAATAGTATCTCTCCTTCTATATAAAATCTGATAGTCATATTGTCTCTTGAAACTTGTCCAAAGACATTCTGTGGTGAACTAATAGAGGGATCAGCAATTTGATGAGAAAAGCTAAATTTAGTTATTGAGGAAAATTAAGCAGGTGTTGGTAAAATGCCTATATCTCAACAGAAAGGCCATTACACCCTATTGTGTTTGATATTGTCAGGTTCTGCTAAATCAGGGGCTTTCTGGGAAAGCAATGCCCTTACAAGGTGGACTTAATTTACAAATACCTGGGTGTCTGAAGCTCCGGGGCTAAGGCTCCAGGGTTCAAGACATGGACAGGGGGGTGGTCCTGGGAAATGGAACTTGACCCAGGGCTTTGGGTGTTTTATAGAGGTTGGGGGTTGGAGGGGGTTGAGTTGGAACCAGAGGTTCTAAGATGAGATCTGGTTAGTAAATTATAAGTCGCAAAATGCATACCAAACTTAGAGCATGCAAATATTTAGGCATGCCAGTCAAAGTGTACCAGTCAGTGTGTACCAGTCAAGCAAGAGGGCACATAACAAACAATTCAAGTAAATATCAAGACTAGTGAATATAATGGGGAACTACACTATAAGTACTATGGGGTCAGGTCTTGGAGTTTCAGGATGTCTGGGATGGGTTCTGGGAGGCATTGAGTAATGGGCAGGGACTGTATACCTGGATCGCACATGTGGGGTGCACAATCAATTGGTGTGGAGGGAGCTGTGATGTGTGATGGCCGGGAGCAGGTCACATGATCCAATCATTGATAGCAGTCAATCCTGGGGATTCTGGGGTTTGTGATGCAGGGCTCTCAGGGGGGTTGGCTGATGGCAGTTGTGATGTGTGTGATGGCAGTGTTAGTAGCTGTGGGGATGGGGTGCATTGCAGAGTTGACAAAAGAGGGTCCTGGGTGAGGTTCTGAAGCTGTCTCAGGGGGCTCCAGAGAGGAGTCATGACATCACCCCCCCCTCAGTGCCAAGACCCTCTGAGGCATGTGTAACCAGTGGTTTGGACCAGGGTCCAATTATGGGATCTGGCACCTGACCTGCCACATATTCAAAAAAAAATTTTACTATCAACTCAACCATGTCGCATATGCCAATGCATTCCCTGATGCCCCCAGCTACTAATGAAGTGGCCCCCCTGGTCACGTGGGAAGCCCGGGACACACAATATCACATGTGTGTGGCAGTGCTCACTCAACATGAATGTCACTGCATTGTCCATTTGTTATGACGGACCTTCCCTTTCCAGAACAACACAATAATCCTGCCCTGAAGGTAGATTCCAGCCAGCTTCTGGAGCCTGCTCCAGATGCAGGCCCTGGTGTCCCTCTGGAGTCCCATCTGGGTTGTCCCATGCTCACCTTTGCATAGAAGACTGTTCCCCATTTGCAACCCACTCCTCACTCTAGGCTGTCTGCCTCCCATTTCCGTTGCTCCGACATGGCAATAAGGGCCATTTCAGAGGTTCTGGAGAGCCAATGTGTTGCATGGGCAGACATATCACAGGAGCAGTTTAGGGAGGCTCTGGAGAGGCTCTGGGGTCTATCTGCCCATGCCTGGTATGTGAGCAATGGACTGGTGAGTGGTCTCCTGCTTTGGGTCTCTTTGCTGATTTCAGTGCAATGCTTACACTGTGCTTAGCAATGGGTCCCTTGCCTGTTTGAGGTCCCCAGGCCCCTTGTTCTGCTAGGACATGGCCATGTGCAAGGTGTGCTGCCTCAATCACAAGTGATGTTCTGTGTTGGCACTGTGAAGGGTGTGCTGCATTTCTTAGGAGCAGGGGTGGCTACTGGGAGGAATCACCCAGAGGATGGGAGTTGAGGAGTGGGACTGGATAGTGGAGCTGGTGGAGGAGGTGCCCACGGAGGCATCTGGTGGGGGTTTAGGGGGTCAGGAGGCCATTGGGATGGGAGGCTGGGGTTGTTCTGTGGTCCTGATCACCCATTAGGCAACCCGGGCCAGAACTGGCAGTTACAAGAGCCATGGGGGGTGCCTGGACAAAGGGAAGAGGCGGGCGTTGCCCAGTCCCTCCCCAGGGCCTTCTAAGAGGGCGTGTCTGCCTGCAGAGACTCTGCCCCCAGCTTTGCCAGCATGCCTCTCCTTAGCGACCTTTTTTCCCTTATCCGGGCAGCTGCTAGATGTCAAGGTAAGGGTCTGGCAGAGGCATTTAGGACAGAGTGACTGAGAGAGGGAGGAGTGCAAGGAAGGGGCAAGGAAGGAGGCGGCATGCCAGAGGGGGCTGGAGGGGGACTACCAAGTAGCTGTCCCTGAGCTGGAAGAGGTGAGAGTGGCCCAGGGAAAAGTCAAGGTGCAGGTGGGGCTCCCAGGGCAGGGTTTGTTAAGTCTGGGACTGGTCAAGGCCCTCCATCAGGATGTGGTAATTGGGCATATAGCTTTTCTAAGTGAGTATTTCTTTCTTGCGGCCAGGTCGGTACTGATGTCCCCAGGTTAGGCCTGAGAGCATTGCCTGCTCCTAGACAGGGCTGCCATGGCATTCTTGTCCCTGCAGAAAGGATTGCAGATGGAGGTAAGGAGTCCTGGAGTGGAGTGCAGCCTGAACCTGCTGGGGAGGCTAGTGACAGCTCACTGCTGGAGAAATGTCCCAGCCCCAGGGTTGTGGTTCAAGTGGATCCTGAACAAGGGTGAACAGCTCCTATCCTGGGATCAGCTGGTAGAGGAAGTATGGTGGGAGCACAGTCTGGGGGGGGGTGGGGGAGGGTTTCTGGGGCTGGCCAAAGGGTGAGGGTAGTTTGGGCCCCCAGCTCTAGGGGCCTCCATTTTCTTGATACTGTCTGTAGGTTAGTGTATGTATAAAATGTATATAATTGGTCTCCCAGAGTTGAAAAACAGTGTTAGTAAGTTGGTAGAAAAACTAGGAAATGCACCTTGCCCAGACTCTGGGGTGCTACTGTAGAAGAGGACTAGAAGGGAGTAAGATTTTTTTAGAGAGGGGGAATAGAAGGTATACATGGAAGTTGAATTCCTACTCAACCTACTGCCATCTGTAAGTCCTGTGCCCAGGAGGGTTGTTCCCTGGGTACTATTGCTGGAAGTCCTGGAGTTTGTCAAGGGTGCCTTCAAGGTTTTGGTGCAGTTCCCAAGTGTCATCTTCTGGGCCATATCTCTGCCATTGTACAAGGAAGTGGGTTCATCCATGAATATTCCAGGAGTTGAGGATGTCTTCAACCTTGTAGTGGTACTCATCCTTGACCTCGACCAAGGAGGGGTTTAGGGCATTGCTTGGGAAAGGAGTCTGGGGAGTGTCACTCCAGAAGGTGGAGGTGAAACATTAGGTGCAGACCTTTAAGTCCTGGGAGGAGCTCAATCTTATAGGCATGGGATGAGACTTTCTTCAAGATCTTGAATGAGCTGAGGTGCTTGTGATCAAGCTTTGGGGAGGGCTGGCGGGTGCAGAAGTGGCATCAATCTAACCATACCTTTGTTCTGGGAGATCAGTCAGGGGTGTCTTCCCATTTCCAGTTGGCATGTTTTGCATAGGCCCGGTTTGCAGTGTTGGTTTTCTCCCAGAGAAACATATGAAGGGACTGAAGATCCCAGATAACCTTGTGAGTGGCATGTGACAGGATGTCCCAGAGCAAGAATGTCAGTTGGGGGTGATATTCTTTGTTGGCAAAGAAGGGGATCACTTTGGTGGCTGAGTGCAGCATGTTGTTGTAGGTGAATTCAGCCAGAGGGAGCTCAGTGTGCCAGTTGTCCTGTAGGTAGTTGACATACAGCCAGAGGTACTGCTCGAGAGACTGGTTGACCCTTTCGGTTTGACCATTGGTTTTGGGGTGGTAGGCAGTGAAGAGACTGGCTTTTACTTCAAGGGCCTTGTATAGGGAAGTCCAGAATTTGGACACAAAGAGTGGGCCCCAGTTGGAGACAATGTTGTCCATGTTTGGCAAAGACATGCTTGAGAAATAGCTGGGCGAAGTCTGGGGCAGTGTCTGTGGTGTGGCAGGGTAGGAAGATGCCTTGTTTGGTTAGCCTACACACAATGATGAGGATAGCATCAAACCCTTCTGATTCCGGAAGTTTGATGATATGATCCAGGAATATGGAGGACCAGGGGCATTGTCCGACTGGCAGGGGTTTCAGGAGCCCATAGGGTCAGTATTGGGGGACTTTGGCCTGGAGGCAGAGTTTACATAATTGAATGTAGTGGGTCATATACTTCCTTAACCCTGGCCAAAAGTAAGCCCAGGAAATAAGCTGGAGGGTCTTACATATCCCAGGGTGTCCCTGGAGTCTGTGGTTGTGGTGTTGGTGGAGAACATTGTAGTGGAGTCAGGCATGATCCAGGACATAGATGTGGCTGTCCCAAAGGAGGAGTTTCTCATTGGGGGATAATGAGAAGGCAGGATCCTGGTTGGTTCCATTAGGGGGGTTGTGAGGGTCATAGTTGATGAAATACTTGTCCCAGGGGGTGCAGCATATCTGGCTCAGGATTCCTTCATCATTTAAAATTAGTATGGCATTCAGATGTTTGGGGGGGATTACCACATGATGATTGAATGCATTGTGTTCCACCTCAAATGATTTCTTGGGGTAGACCTCCAGTCATCAGGTGAGGGCATTGGGTTTAGCTCCAAGTCATTCTGGACAATACTGGATTGTGAAGTTGTACTCTGAGAGGATTTTGGACCATTGAGCCTGCTGTCAGCTGAGTTGCTTAGTCATGGTGAAGTACTGCAGGTTATTGTGATCTGAGTAGACCTGGATCTGATGCTGGGCTCCCTTGAGGTAGGCTTGCCATTGTTTGAAGGCTTCAATGATGGCAAGGAGCTCCTTATCATAGATATCATAATTGAGCTTGGCATCAATCATGGACTGGGTGTAGAAGGCAATGAGCTGGGGCTCCCCACCATTAGCTTTCATCTGCAAGAGAATTCCAGCAATGGCGTAATCAGAAGCATCATATTCTAGGATGATTGGGAGGGCTGGGTTGTAGTGCTGGAGTACAGGGGCGGTGGTAAAGGCCTCCTTGAGCAGGTTAAAGATGCTCTGGCACTTACTGTCCCAATTCCATGCCATGTCCTTGCATGTGAGCTAGTTGAGGGGTTTTGTGATACTGGAGTAGTTGTCTATAAACCTCCAGTAGAAATTAGTGAAACCCAAGAAAGACTGTACTTCCTTGACATTCTAAAGTTGCAGCCAGTTGACAATGGCCTCGACCTTGTGGGGGTCCATGCAAATGCCCTCTGGAGATATGATGATGCTGAGATACTTAACCTCTTCTATGTGGAATAAGCATTTCTTAAGTTTGGCATGGAGGTTGTGCTCCCAGAGGCATCCAAGGACCTGCCAGACATGCTTCTGGTAGTTCTCCTTCAAGTTGGAGTAGATGAGGATGTTGTCCAGGTAGATGATCACAAAAACATTGCTCATGTTGTTGAAGATGTCATTCATGAAGTATTGGAATGTGGCAGGGAAGTTAGTCATTCTGAAGGGCATTACAAGGTATTCAAACAGACCATACCATGTGTGGAATGCAGTTTTCCACTTGTGTCCCAGGGCAATGTAGACATTGTTGTAGCTGGAGCAGAGGTTGATTTTTGTGTAAACCTTGGCACTGTGGAGTTGGTCAACCAGATCACTGATGAGTGGAAGCAGGTAGTGGTTCTTTTTGGTGATCTTATTGAGTCCCTGGTAGTTGATGCAAAGTTGGAGCAAACCATCCTTCTTCTTGGCAAATAGAATTAAGACTTTGGTGGTGGAGGTGGAGGGTCAGATGAATCCCTTTCCAAGCATTTCATTGAGGTAGTCTTTGAGGGCCTGGAGCTCAACTTCCAACATGTTGTAGACCTTACTGAAAGGGGGGTTAGCTCCTTCCTTGAGGTCAATTGTATGGTCATAGGAGTAGTGGGGAGAAATTTCTTTTGCATCACCTTTGAAGAATATGTTAGCGAATTCATGATTCTCTGGGGGAACTACTTCTCAATCTGTTCTTCGGTTTTCTTTTCTAGGAGGATAGCATCCTCTCATAGATGTTCTTCTGAGGGGGATGGCGAGGTGTGCAGCTGAAACATGGGGGGTCTGTCCCTCATGAAACAGGCAAAGGGAGTGGCCCCAATGATCCTGATGTCAAATGTATTCAGGTTGGTCAGAGTCGTGGGTGCATTGGCTGAAGCAGGTGTGACACATGTCTGGGACCAGCCTGGGTAGTTCAGCCCATTATGTCTGTCCTAAGGAATGTTTGGGGGTCAAGTGGGAGCCTTATGAGTTTGGACAGACATTAATGGAGTATGGCTGGGGGGCACAGCAGCCACTTTGGGGGCATGGGGTGCTGGGTCACTTCCCAGGGCCCAGAGGTGCACAGCAGTCTGGGGGTGGTCTTGGGATCCTGGAAAGGTCATTGTAAGCATTCTCTAATCAATGTTGGGATTTGTATTACATAGCCAAGGTAGTCCCAGCACTATCAGGATTGATTCATAGAGTCATGTGACCAGGAAGTTGGAGGTGAACTCATAGCCATTGTCCAGGGTTATGCATCTCAAGTGAGACCTAAGGATGAGGCTAGAGGAGGAGGAGGCACCATCAAGGTATTGCAAGCTAAGAGGTTGGTTAAAGGAGTTGTGAGGAAGATTGAGGGCATTACTAATGAAGACTCTAGTAGCTCCACTGTCAATGAGGGCCAATATTGGTCTCAGGGCACCATCCAGCCTGGCATTAATGATGAAGGATCAGGACGAGCAAGATTGAAGCTCAGGGGGTAGTGGAGGTCTGTCTAGGGAGTCTCTTGGAGCCAATTCCAGAGAGTGCGGGATATCAAAGAGGAGTTGCTAGTTATCAAGTGTTGGCTCCCAGGTCAGGCAGAGGGTGAGATGTTGCCAGTTAATGTGGGGGTTGGTGTTTCAGAGCCATGGAAGCCTCAAGACCAGGGGTGCAGAGAGGTGGAGTTTGGTAACCAACATCCGAAGAGTATGAGTCTGTTCATTGGCAAAAGTAATGGGCATACACATGAAGTGAGTGATGTCCCCCACCGTAGAAGCATCCCTGTCAAAGAGGCAGAGCCACACCGGGACTGGGAGTCATTGAGTGGGTTCTGGGGCAAGGGTAGACCATGCTTTGTTAATGAAGTTGTCTGTGGCGCCACTGTTAATGAGGGTGTTGAGGGGGGTTCTGGAGGGGGTGAGGCAGGTTTTGAGGAGGAGGGAGTGCAAAGAGTGGGAGGGTAGATAAGCCATGAGAGTGTCCTGTGTAAGTGTCATGGAACAAAGATGCAAGACTGGGGCAGAGAAGACATCAGGGTTGATTCTGCAATTTAGGGCATCTTCCAGGTCTAAATCACCAGGTTGTTTTCTGAATATTTATAGGTGGCATCCTCCTCTTCAAAGGTCCAGGTGGCACATCCCATAACCTGTCATTGGGGACACTCAGAGATGAAGTAGTCTTTCTTATTATAGAGTATGCAAACCCCCTCCTTCCTCCATCATTTCTGCACATCCTTTGGAACCTCAATTCAGGGTCATCCCTTTCTTGGAAGCCAGTTGGCTCAGAGGGCCTCTTTGTCCTGTTTGTTAGTGAAGTCAGGACCCTCAAAGTCTTCCAGGAGTTCCTCAAGGCTTGGCAGATTGTCTGGGTTATTGGCAGCCATGGTGGCATTGAGTTGGGCCTGGGGGCAGGCGCCACTGCTGGGGTTAACATTGGGTGAACTGTGACTTACTGGGGGTCTGCTGCCAGGAAACGCAGGAAGGTCATTGCTTCAGGTTTGGGAGTTGGGGTTTTTGCCAGAGGACTACAGGGTTCCTCTCCTAGAGTTCCAAGGGGCTCAGGAGTTCAAGTACTCATTGCAGTCTTCTTAATATCACTGGTTGATTTGCATGACAAGGGCCTTATATCCATCGTAGAATGGTTGTTTTGAGGTGAGTTAGAGGATGTCCTTGATATGTTGTGGCAGTGCATGGTGGAGGGCATACTAGAGTGCACTGTAATTCCAACCTGTCTCATAAGCTTCCTTTTCAAAATGTATGATGAAGGTGGTGAAGCATTTTTCAGAGCGCATCCAGAGGTTAAAGAGGTTATCCTCAGCCTCAGCCATGGTGTCATAGATCCTGAACTTCCCAGAAAATTCATTGATGAAGGCTTGCTAGCAAGAGAATGCTGAGTTGTTGGAGTTGAACTGGATGAGGGCTGTGTAGTGGTTGAAGGCAATCCCCTGGAGGTATGAGGCAGCAAAGGCCACCCAGGAGCTATCAACCTGGAAAGTGAGTGGCTTTGCCTGAAACATATTAAGACATTGGGTGAGGAATGTATGCCATTTTTGGGGGTTCCGGCCTGTGAATGCATTGGGTTTTTGAATGTCCAAATGCCCTTTGCAGGCAAGGGCATCATGAACATTGTTGGGTTCAGTGCTGTTGCGGAGAAGGGGGCTGGCATTGTAGTAGTAGTAATAGTAGTTACCCCCTCCTCCTTGTGGAGGAAAGGCACTGAGGGCAAGATCCCACCTGCCTGGAGGGCCTCCTCTGGGTGGCTCACCTGGGGGTCTGTGCCCAGGAGGTCCATTGTCCTAAGGGAATTTGTTCTGACTGGGAGGAGGCCCAGGTCTCCATGCAAATGGTGGTGGAGGGGGTCGGTGGGTGTTTGGCAGTGTCAGGTTAGTTTGAGGAGGGCCAGGTGCTGGGTCAGGTGCTGGGTTGCATGGAGGACATTCAATCAAGGAGGGTTGCACTTGCATTGGAGGTCATGGGGGGTTCCATAGATTAAAGTGAGGTGGCAGGTCATGGCAGAAGCTGGGTTCTGGAGGGGCTGGGGCGAATATGGGGGGCTGTGTCAGGACAGTCGCAGGCGTGGGCATGAGGGAGTTGTCCATTGTTACTATGTGTGGGCTCATTGATGTAGTACAGCATGTTGTCCATGCTAGTAGTGTCTGCCAAGAGTCTACTGGGGTTTGCTGGGAGTGGGGGTTGGACGTTGTCCATTTGCAGGAGTGGTTTCTAAGGTTTCTGGGGCTGTCCCCAGGTCTCAAAAGTGCTAGGGATGGAGTTAGCTCTATGGCGAGTCGACAAGCCTACCATGTGGGCAGCAGGCTGGTTGAATAGTCCTCTAGAAAATACTAGAGCTGGTCTCATGGAATTACTAGTGGCCTCAAATATTATGGTATATTGGCTTTTACACCTCCACCTATGACCTTTGCCTTCAGACTAAGCCTTGTCATCAGCCTCCTATGAAACAGCTTCATCCACTGCCTATTCCAGCTGAGCATTGGAGCATGGCCTCAGTAGACTTTATTGTGGAGTTACCAGACTTTCATAGATATGATGCAATTATAGTGGTAGTGGATCTCTGTGGCAAGTGTGCCCATTTTATTCCAACACACACTACCTGCTCAGCCATGGGTGCTGCCAATCTGTACCAAAAGCATGTTTGAAAACTCCATGGGTTGTCAGATGCTTATGTCTCTGACTATGGACCTCAGTTTGTGGCAGAGTTTACTAGAGAACTGTATTGCCTCCTCTATATCAAACTCCACACTTCTACTGCCTACCACCCCCAGTCTGATGGTCAGACTGAGCATGTCAACCAGGAGCTAGAACAGTATCTCCAGCTCTTCTGCAATGAATGACAGGATAACTGGGATAACCTATTACCAGAGGCAGAGTTTCAATATAACAACCATGTACACACTGCCACCCAGATGTCTCCTTTCCTTCTAGATACTAGTCAACATCCTTAAATGGGATTCAAGCCTCATGGATGACCTTCAGAAAATGAAGCTGTCAACAAGTTCATAGATTGGATGAAGGCAGCCCAGGAGGAAGCCAAGGCTGCTTTAGCTAAGACAAAGGATGACATGGCCCACTACTATGATTGGGGACAAACTCCAGCCTCCAAGTACAAGCCTGGAGATTGAGTCTACCTGGATGCCTCTGACATTGCTACCACCTGACCTTCTTAGAAGCTCTTTCACTGTCATTTAGGACCTTTTCCTATAGTAAGACAGGTAGGCCCATTAGCCTATTGATTCAAGCTGCCTAGTAGAATAAGTCAACTCTATCCAGTCTTCAATGTGGTGAAGCTCTCTCCAGCTCCAGAGGATCCAATCCCAGGTTGACATCCACAGCCACCTCCACCTCCAGTTCTGGTAGACAACCAAGAAGAGTATGAAGTGGAATGAATCCTAGATAGCCAACTCTTTAAAAATAAGCTTCAGTTCAAGGTCAAGTGGAAGGGCTATGGAATTGAGGACATCTCCTGGGAGCCACAAGAGAATGTCCATGCTCTTGCCTTGGTCTGGGAATTCTATCAATAGCATCTCAATGCTCTCCAGGCAATCAGAGGCCTCTATTTGCTTTCCAAGGTAGACAAGGCTATTCAGAACTACTTCTATCTAGCACATTGAGATGCCATGCTCCAGAGGAGGGGTGATGTCAGGGGACTCCTCATTTCTTCCTTTCCTCACTCCTTATCTCTGCACTCTCCCTTCATTCATTCTCTTATTCTTTAGACATTATTTTATTTTACTGTTTCTATTCTTTCAACACTATCCACAAGTGTGGGCCCTTTAGCACTGCTTCCAGGCTGCTTATATAAGCCAGAGTTTGCCTTTCTGACTTCTAAAGTCTAGAGTTTTCCTGCCTTGTTTGCACAGTTGTTTAGTTAATCAATTTTTGAGTTTTTAAGGTTATGTTGTACTGTACAGTTGTTTCTCATGCTTTAGAAGCCCCAGAAGTGTCCAGCCTGGCATAGGAAATCCCTAGACTTATTCTCTTTGGATCTCCCTCTGCCAAGTGAGTAGTTATTATGATATTATTAGTCCATACTCTAATACACTTTGGATCTCCCTCTGCCAGCTGTGTGACTGAGCCATAGCCTCTAGAGGTTGCCCTTACAAGCTTCAATTCAAGGTTAAGTAGAGAGGCTATAAAATTGAAAATATTTCTTGAAAACCATAGGAGAATGTTTATGCACTCAGTCTAGTCTAGTAATAATACTCAAAAGTTGCTAAGTGCTAGCAATAATAATGTTAATTTAGCAGTAGTAGTAAGAATTAGCATTCGGGCTTGCTAATAAGAGTATTGGATAAGTTCCAGAAACTTGGCAGGAATATATAGTAAGTAAAAGTGTAGTAATAGAAGAAGGCTTAGCAAAATAGAGTTAAGTTTATTGCTCTTGTCATTGATGGCTTAGCAAGTCAGCAATGATATTTACTAGCATAGGTCTAATGCATAAAATTGAAGTGCCACCTAAATGGCAGCAATGAAACAGCTAAAGTGGAGTAGTATAGAAAAATGAGCTCTTAACTCTAAGTAGTGCCAAAAAAGAGAATTTATTCAATGTTTCAGTAACTTGATAAGTACAGTACTTATAGTAAAATTATAAAGACCCAGTTGGCAAGCCTCAGGATTAGTAATAAATGTTGAAGTCAAAAAGAGTAAACAGTTTACCATGAATTAAACTAAAAATTAGTAAAGTCTGTGTGCAGTAATTAATCAGTTAATAGCAAAATAAAAACATCACTTATGAAACATCTGCAGAATATTGGCTAACCATTGCCAAGTCACTTAGCCTGTGCACTATGTGGCCTTGTAATCTAATTTGTCCATCAGCAGCTAATCAGTGGCATAACTTCAGTGATAATAGATAGATTTACTGATATGCTTGCTGCCATTGATGACTATTAATTGCTATTAATTACTATAACTAGTAATGTAACAAGTCACTTGCCTTGTAATCTTAGAATTTGTAGCAGTGACCATTGTTAAAAAAACCATTACTAAATAGAGCTAAATACTGTTAAGCCCAGCCCAAGGCTTATTATCTCCCCTCAATTTAAAAATTAACTGTTTTTAATTAACCTTTGGCACTCATATATTAAATGCTAATGATTTATATATAGTTAAAAGGCATTTAAAAGAGTTTGGCATATAGTGTGAACTTTATCAAACTTTTTCAATACTTTTCCTTATTTATCAAAACTCCAAAAATGTTTTCAGTCTCTTATATTATCACTTCTCCCACTACCATAGCTAGCTCCTCCAGCAGTGATGCCAAACTTATTGCCTATACTTTTATTGCAAATTGAATATATTTCTTATATGCATCAAGGGCATTGATTGGAAAGCACTCAAAAACATCATTACCAGTGTTATATAGCTGTACTAACAGTGGCAGATGGCATGAGTGGAGGGCATGGAGTAAAATCAGAAGAGCAAGGTATTAGCATGGTGTTGAGAGCAATTTGCTAAGAATATTAGGGCCTTGTAGTTGGCTCTTTTTGCTATTTTTGTAAATGTGGTTTTCTTGCCAATTGTTTTTTTCTATTTGACTGCTGCCAACAGACCCCTCCATTACCTCCTACTCTTTTCCTTAAAGATGAGTTGAAGGATATTTTAGGGTTTGAGGAGTATATAATGATAAGCAGCAAATATTGTAGATAAGTTCTTGACTGATGTTTAACCTAGCTCTATGATGACTTATCTTCCTATAGCAAAATGGAGGTCTTTAAGCCATTAGTAAACTTAGACCTTGAATGATAAGAGCATTTCTAAGAGTAGGTGGCAGAGGAGAACAAAGAATGGTAGATAGTTTGCAAAGCATATAAGGCATTAAGAAAGGAAATGGAAGAGGGGAAGATAGCAGAAGCAGCATAGGTTACAGTAAAGGCAGCAACAAAGAAGAAGGCTAAGGCAGAAGCAGCAGTAGCAGCTGTAATGATGATAACTGAAGCAGCTAAGGCAATGGCAGCAACTACACTTACTGCCTCAAAGGCTAATGTTATGAAAAGTCTGGCAGCATCAGCAAGCCCCAAGAGCTTACTAACAAAAGTGTCACAGAAGGCAAAAATTCTGCAGTATCAGGTAACTACTTTTTTATATCTGCTCAGAGTAGCTAAAACTTATACTAGGCTCCCACTCAAACTTTCTTCACTAACAAGGAATTCAAGAGCCTATTACTGCCATGCTGGGATAATGCAGTGATAGACATAAGTGTAGGTGTAGGCATGGAGTTGCCAGAGCTGAAAGGGAAAAAGATGGTAAATGCTGAAACTTGGCAAAATTTCAAAGAAGCTTGTGGTGTGGTAAGTTTTATTATGACTTTATTTAGCTTCTAAATTTTGTTAATGTAACAAATATTAAGTGATAAAAATATGGAGAGATGCTGGTATCCTACCAATGTGCAACCCTATCTTTGCTGCAGTGGTCAGAAATGTGCTTGCACCCTTAATAGCACAAAAACCCAACAAAAGGAAAATGCTCCCAATGCACTATCTAAGCATACTTACAAGTGGGTGGTTTTAGTTTGATAGGCAAAGAAGTTTGTGGAGAAAGAGAAGATAGTAGTTGCTAGTGGTAGTGAGGCTAGCATTAGCAAGTCAAGCTTGGTGCTGCTAATACACCAAGGAGTGGAATCAGGCCATAAGGGAGCAAAGTTAGGCAAAGATAAGGGCAAATGGAAAAAGATGCCCTCACTCAAGGAAAAAGGTAAAGATCATGCAAAGAGGAGTCAGTTGGTGGTGGATAACAAGATTAAAGATGAGAGCAAGGATGCAGCAATAGAAGACCTTGAATGGATGATGATGGCAAGTACCTTGCCTCCTGATAATTAATAAAAAAGCCATAATAGTGTTATCAGCTCTCCACTGAGCTCACTAATCCATTTGGAAGATGACCTTAAGCAAGGAGGTGAGGATGCAGTGGCAACAGAGGCAGTGATAGCAGAAGAAGATGCAGAAAATATAGTAGACATGGGCAACAAGGGCTAGTTATAGCAATGACTGCCAAAGTGAGGTATAGCTAATTTTATCTTTTGAGTGGCTTTGAAGAATGAGGATGTGTTAGGCTAGGAATTGTGGCTAAAGGTAAAGGTAAAGATGATATAATACTTCTTTTAACTGTGCAATAAACTTAGACCATTAGATTAATCTTTGCTGGACTGCTCTTCCTAAGCTTTGTATATTGGGAAATTCCTTTAAGTGGTTGGGAGAGAATCTGCTATATCCACTAGTTGTATACTACCTAAAGGAGAATCTGACAAAGATGAAGTTCCAATTGGCAGTGATGTTGGTGACTATAGTAAGGGAGCAGGTGCCTGTTTGTGAGAAGCTAATATCAGTTTAACCCCCATATAACACTTTTAGCTAAACTGTAGACCTTCTTTATAATTATGTGGCTGATTATGATGATGCCCTAGCTTGGTAGGAGAACCATATCCAGCAAGGCAAACTTTTGCTAATTCTGTCAGGTCCCACTGACTTAGGGGCTTACTCTGTTGAGTAGAAACCTACTAGTTGTCTCTTACTGAAACCAGAGGCTTATACAGAGATTCAGAATTAGTGCTGGGATTAGGCACTAAGGAAATTGTGGGAAATAGAAAAGATAATAAAATTACAAATAAAGTAGATAGTACAGTAATGTAAAATTAGGTTATTTAGATTAGTCTGAATAGAGGCAATTACAAATAAACCAGCTTTTACTAAGTTCTGAAGCTGAATTACACTTCATAAAGTACTTTTATAAAATATATAGGTGAATAATAGAGTTTATTGAGTTTTCAGTCAGTGCAACCTTAGTCACACCAAACAAAAGTCCAAAAAGTGTATCAAACTATTGACCTAAAGTATACTATTGCCTTGGGCCTAAGATATCCACTCCCTGGGAATTCTGAGCATAGGCAATCAGCAACCAGCTAAATGTTATAAAATCTCCCTCTATTTATGTTATTTCTCCTCCCTATGATGTGTAATATTTTTCAGTCATTCTGACTCATTTTCCAGTTAATTAGCCTCCATTTTCTGGTTCCAAGAGACTTAGTATAAATTTTCCTAGCTAAAAGAGGATCTTCCAATGTTTTTAGTGCTCTAATTCTGTAAATTGCTAATATCTCCGTCAATCTTTCTTCAAATGCTTTTGGACTCTTTTTATTAGGTGCAAATTGATCAGACCTTTCCAGCAATATCTGTCATGACCCCCCTCCAGAGCCCCCTGGGACAGCCCCAGAACCCCACCTGGAACCCTCTTTCATCAACTTCACAATGTGCCCCACCCCCACAGCTACTGATGCTGCCATCACACACATCACAACTGCCATCAGCCAACCCCTCTGGAAACCCTGCATCACGGACCCTGGAATCCCCAGGATTGACCACTGTCAATGATTGGATCATGTGACCCACTCCTGGCTATCACGCATCACAGCTCCCTCCACGCCAATTGATTGCATGCTTCACATGCACAATCCAGGTATACAGTCCCTGCTCATTACTCAATGCCTCCTGGAATTCATCCCAGACACCCTGGAACCCTGAGACCTGACTCCATAGTACTTATAGCATAATTCCCCATTATATTCACTAGTCTTAATATTTACTTGAATTGTTTGTTGTGTGCCCTCTTGCTTGACTGGTATGCACTGACTGGTACACTTTGACTGGCATGCCTAAATATTTGTGTACTCTAAGTTCAGTATGCATTTTGCAACTTATAATTTACTAATCAGATCTCATCTTAGAACCTCTGGTTCTGACTCAACTCCCTCCAATCCCCAACCTTTATAAAACACCCAAAGCCCTGGATTAAGTTCCATTTCCCAGGACCACCCCCCTGTCCATGTCTTGAACCCTGGAGCCTTAGCTTTGGAGCTTCAAACACCCAGGTATTCATAGATCAAGTCCACCTTGTAAGGGCGTTGCTTTTTCAGAAAGCTCCCGATTCAGTGGAACCTGACATAATATCAAGACTCCCTCCTTACACTGTTCTTGATGGCTATGTATACTCATACTTACTACCCCATAGGCTACCAGACTGACCCTTATGGGCATCTGGTCCTGGATCACTACTCCATGCAGACTCCCCACCCTGCCTACCTATCCCTCCTATACAAACCCCAATATCTCCACTGCCACTGGGCCTCTGACCATTCCCTTTATGACCTGGGGCCCTTGGTCAGCTGGGCCCCTCTGCCCAACCTAGCTATGGTGTGACTCATGGAGGTTCCTTTGTACCAAAACATTCCCAGGGGCCTGTTAGAGACCCCACCAGTTCTCAGTGGACCTTGCCCAGTACTCCCTAGCAAGGGCCCCTTTACACCCACTCCCTATTATGGTTATTAGCACCCCGCCCCCCAACCCCAGGGATCTCCCAACTATGACTACCCTCCTTGATACTACCCAACTGCCACCCCACCCACTAGGACCCCTCCCTTGCCCATAGGACAACAATGCCTTGAGGAGTATAAATGGCAATGGGACAAAGTACTACACTCACTCTGGATCTTGCTAGAGGATTTTGCAAAGTGGGCAAGGGCACTACTCACAGATTTCAGACATGACAACTTTGTAGGCACTCCAAAGGAATGGGCCCATTGCCTGGTCAAATTCAGAGATTACCTCATATGAGGAGAACTCCCAGAGCAAACTATGGTAATATATAGATGCAACACAATCCTCCACAAAGAGTTGCATCAACTGCTTGATGAAGTTCATGCATCCCCCTCTCCCTGACCCCTCAACAACCCTGCAGATCCAGGTCGCTCAATTCACATCTGACAGAAACCCCCAGAACTGGCTCTGGCAGCCTCCATGGTTCCCACTCCAGAGCAACAACAATGGGAAGAATAACAAAACACCTTGGCCATACTGCAGTCCCTCAACCCAGCAGTCTGCTGGAATGTCCTGCAACTCAAGAGTCATGATGCTGCTCCACAATCTGCCTCTGGAGGTCTGGAAGGTTGGGAACATAAATGCATCCCTAGAAGGTGAGAACACCATTCTCCAAAGACCACTTGTCAGTGTGGACAGACTTCACTCCAGTTTTCTCTTGAGCATACAAGGCCATAGCAGCCTTAGCTACCAGATCTTCTTGAGCATCCTCCTGGTTACCTTGCTGGATGTCTCGAAGGATGCTCACTTCTTCTTCCTAACCAACCACATCTTCTAGAGCACAAATAGCAAATAGTTCTGGCTTCAGGAGTACAATATTGTCATTGTTACTAGCTTCTGAACCATGATCAGCTTGCCTAGAAAGTGCATCTGGCTTACCCATACTCTGTCCAGATTTGTGATGCAGGGAGAAGTCAAAGTTGGCTAGATACAAGAATCATTGAGCCTGTTGGCAGTTAAGTTTCTTGGCCATCTAAAAGTACTCTAGATCCTTGTGATCAGTTCACACCTCAAATTTATGCCTGGCACCCTCAAGGAAATGTCACCACTCCTCAAATGACTAAATAATAGCCAGCATCTCCTTGTCATGGATCTTATAATTCTGCTCCACAGCATTGAGACTCTTGGAGTAGAAGGCCACAGAATGCCACTTACCATCCTCCCTTGACTGCTGAGAGAAAACAGCTCCAGTAGTAAAATCTAAGCTATCTACTTCAATGTGGAAGGGAGAGTCATTATCTGGGAATAAGAGAACAGGCTTTGAAGTGACTGCCTGTTTAAGGGCATCAAAGGCCATCTGCTGTGCTGCATCCCAGTGCCAAGGAGTGTTCTGATCAGT
Organism: Termitomyces heimii; assembly: GCA_003313675.1. NCBI lineage: Eukaryota > Fungi > Basidiomycota > Agaricomycetes > Agaricales > Lyophyllaceae > Termitomyces > Termitomyces heimii. Next base: position 2,828 of record QLON01000046.1, on the reverse strand, counting down.
CCAAGATATTCCACCTTAGTCTGCTCAATAAGATAGAGCTAGTATTGGTGAAGATATTTCAGCACAATGCATGTAATCTGACAATGCTTCTCTAGAGTCTTGGTATAGATGAGAATATTGTCAAGGTATACACACACCACACCTTTTACTATGAGATCTTGGAAAATGTCATTCATCATGGTCTGGAAGATAGCAGGGCTATTAGTGAGGCCAAAGAACATTACCAGAGGTTCAAAGAGTCCATGATTTGTTTGGAATGCTGCCTTCCACTCATCACCTTCTTTGATGTGCACATTGTTGTAGCCCCAGCAGACATCCAACTTAGTAAAGTAGCATGCACCTTGGAGGTTGTTGACAAGCTCTGAAATGAGTTGGTAAAGGGTAGTGATTCTTCACAGTTATCACATTCAAGACTTGATAGTTCTGAACCAGATGTAAAGATCCATTCTTCTTCTTAATGAAGAAGACAAGAGAGGCCATTGGAGACTTTGAGGGACAGATATGACCAGAGTCTAAATTCTCCTGCAAAAAGGCATCAAGCTTATTCTGTTCTCTGGGAAAGAGAGGATAGACCTTGCAGCTAGAGGGCTTAGCATTGGGCATAAGCTCAATTGCATGGTCCCACTGCTTATGCTTAGGGAGGGAGTCAAATGATGCCTTAGAGAAAACATCCTTAAAGTCTTGCAGGTAATGAGAAACTGCATCTCAGAACAATTTAGGAGTAGAGTTGGCAGCAAATGCCTAAGCTAGCTGCTCGAACATAGTTTGGCTAGCTCTAATCTCTACTACTGTTGGTGGAGGTTGTAATGTAGTTGCATAAATCCTATCACCTATCTCAATAGCCTCATTTGGAGACTCTGAATCAGGAGCACACCCAAATTCACCCTCACATCCATCTTCCATCTGGGCTTCACTTACTACACTTTGAATGTCCTCATAGAGGGCCTCTCTATAAGGGAATGCTAGAGGGGGAGGATTCAGTAGGTTGAGGTCTGTGAAGGGGAGGTGTCTAACTTAGCAGGCCTGGATAGCTGCACACTCACGGACTAACTCTCTATGCTCCTTTCTAGCTTTCTTGGCACATGTGGAACACCATTAGGGGCAATGGCTCTTGCTCACCTTACCCTTGGCCCAGTCAATTTCAGGATTGTGATCATGCAGCCAGAAGAACCCCAGAATTATGTTCTGCTTTCTTAGGCTGGTAACTGCAAAGACCGCACACTCAGAATGAGTCTAATAACAAAAAACTAAATCCACCACTAAGTAGATAGATCTAGTCTCATTGAGCATACCATCAATGTTATAGACTGGAATAGGGTGAGAGAGGGGTTGGGTAGTGAGCTGGTGTTGTTCTACATAATTGGTGTCTAGGAAGAGTCTAGTAGCACCACTATCCAAGAGAGCTATGACACTTTAAGTCTGCTAAGTGTCAGTTGTCTCAATCTCCACATTCAGATGCAAAGAGTTGGGAGAGAGAGTAGAGGCAACAACATAGCAATGAGGAAGATGTCATTCCCAAGCTGGGACACATGATCATTGGACAGGAGAAGGAGAAGAGGAGGTCTTAGCTAAGTCTTGGACCAAAGAGGTATTTTGTACATCAGAGGAGGTGCTTACAGTTTCAGTTAGAGAATCAGGAACAGGGAGCAATACATTAAAAGATTCTACTGATAGACATGTAAACTGATTAGCACCAGGTGGTGGAGGCATACAACTTATCCATTGCTCTATTGAAAATCCTCCCCTGCAGAACTAATAGACTCATCCAATGGTTCTGCTACAGCTTCCACAGGACTCACAGACTTATCTAAAGGTTCTGTTTCAGTCTGTACATCTGGGGAGGGGTTTCCTCAAATGTCTTAGGCAGCAAGGAGTTGGAGAAGGAGCTCTTCCTGCTCTAAAGCTGAGAAATAGTGCACTTCCAACCTCTGGGGACAATATTGAGTGAAGTTACCAGGCTTCCCACAGCAACAGCAGAGGAGAGGAAGGGAGGAACATTGATGAGCGGGAAAAGATGCCTGTGAGGTGAAGCAAGGGGCAGTTTCACAGTGGAGCTCACATTGTAACTCTATAAGTTGCCACTGATCCCATGCTATCTGATACTAAGTCTCAATACTTGTGTTGTTAAGTTGTCCCTCAGCCATACTGTCAATCCAGTCTATGAGAGAGGGAAGGAGGCCATCTTGGAAGATGAGACAGAGCTGAAGACTATCTGGATAGCAGGCCTATTTAGCAAGAGCTCTGAAGGAGTCAATGTACTCATCTAGGGTCCACTTGCCCTGTCCATATCAATGAGGATCTTGGAGAGTGAGGGCTGCCACCTTAGCAGGATTTAAGGGGAAGAACTCTGTTTGAAACTCCTTCTCAAACTGTTCCCAACTTCTAAAACTCTCTACTCCTCTAGGACATTGAAAGACTTGTAGTGCATATGTTGAAGCTTGCCCAAACTTCATATAGGAAAGAACCCAGGCAATCTTGAGAGCATCAGAAGGAAAGACCTCACCACTGAGCTGAATGTAGGTGACACAAGACTGCAGGAAGTGCTCACCCATGGCTCAATCACCATTGAATGCATCTGGAAGTGCTGAGCAAGGAATATTAGCATGAGCTGGGGAGGAGGCCCTAAGGCAAGGGGCTGGGGATGTGTTAGCCCTAACTGGAGGTGTCTGGAAAGGAGTAAGAGTTGGGAGAGGAAGGTGCTCTAAGAGGGCCTGGAGGGAATGAGAGATGGTGTCTGTGGCTTGATGTAATCCAGCAAGTTTGATAGTGTGAAGGGTGAGGGAAGCTTGAGTAGTCTGCACCTGAGTCTCTAGAGTAAGCAAGTGACC
>QLON01000043.1:0-47523 GCA_003313675.1 Termitomyces heimii | reverse complement strand
GATCTCGTGGGGAATATACAATTCCTTCATCGACCTTTTTAAAACATCAGCTAGAAATTCTCTACAAGCTCTTCACGTACGCAGATCCAGCAGACATGGGCTGATACAAAGAATAGTTGAACGTAGCAGAAGATCGGAGGATCGAACGGGTTGATTTTCATGTTTGCAAGTCCGACCTGTCCCCTCGAACTACTTCTGTGTACAACTTAGGCGTTCCTCGGATCAATCACGGAGACTATTCAAACTCAATGAAATCAGAAAAGCCGGAAGACCCCACGTGCGCTTTTGTTTACAATTCGACCTCAGTGCTACGTGTTCGTGGTGCGCCTTTGTCATTTGCATGAACCTTCCGCATGGTGACACATTCTTGGTCTTAGATTGAAGCTGGATGAGATCATGACTCTAGCCATCCATCACCCTAGACGTCAAAACCGCACCACCGATCAAGGCCGTGAACAGATCCTGATTGAGGTATATATAACCTTGCGTAGGTGTACATACAGTCAACAGGCAGCGCCCACAATCGGGAAATATATAAAAGGAAGACGGAAAGTCGTTCAACTTCACAGCTGGCCTGTCCAATAAGCTTTTCTTCCTGCTACTAGTCACCTGTAAGTACACTTCATACGAGTTATGATGGCATCTGAAGGCCAACATGAACAATAGCTCGTCATGAAATCCTTCCCTCTCGTCTATCTGGTCCTAGTACCATTGATCATGGCTACTCCGATAAGGATCTTCCCTCGAATGGCTTCGATCAATATTAGCCCCCAAGACGTCAAGCCTGGCCAGATACTTATGGTACCAGTAGTCTCCATTGAAGACGAATGTCAATGTGAGTGGAATCATATCGACACTTGGCGCATATGCATCATTGAACATAAACTCCAGTACCAGGTCAACTCAAGAAACATGGAAAAATTATTCATCCAGCAATCGTCACTTCCATATCGGATGCGGGTATTGAAGTCATTTACATATCAAAGGCCACCGACAAAGGGAAGATGTCTAAGAAAGACACTCAGCCTGGCGCACAGCACACTATGTTGCTTGATGTCTTTCCTGGCTTTTTCAACCTCATGACCAAACAAAAAAGGGAAGATCAAACGATCTTGCTCTATCCTCATTGCTCAATCAAGAAGGACCACATAATCAAGCGAGTTGAAGGCGAGCTTATGGTATTTTCCAAGGAAGAATTTTCCGCTGCGCAGCTCCAAATTCGTGAGTCCGTTTCAGATTGACTCTGGTGTCATTCGGTTGATGCACAGATCACCAGAAGCGGCCAAGAGAGCCTACGAGAATGCGCAAGTCGCGGAAGCACAGCACATCGAATCACCTGGCAGTGCATTAGTCCCAACAACAACAATAGCAAATGCTGAGGACACAACTCCCGGAGGCTTTAGAGGCAGGGGCACAGCGAGGGCGAGAGGAGCAAGTATATCAAAAGGACGAGGTGGAAATGCATCCAATGCACGTGGCAGAGGAAGGTCTAGAGGGCGTGGTAGAGGGATATCTGGAGAACGGGGTAAAGGGACTTCTCGAGCAACAGGAAATCACGTGTCTGGAAATGCGTCGACAGAATATTTGATTTGTGCATGTCTTTCGGCAGTGCCGTATGACTTGCAATTACTCTTGTCAAACCACATTTCTGAGGATGGTAGTTGACTTATACGTCCCTAGCAATCACTGCAGGCTAGAAGCTGAGGCTGACGACTCTTTCTGTCACACCCGTAACCGTGCCCCTCAGCCCACGCTACAATCTTCTTCCAATCCCGCCATGACTATCCATATAAGCTATTGCAGCCCCAGCATGCTTATCGCGCCACTTGACACAGGCAAAATATTAATAACAACGATCTTCATCGAACTGCTCGACAACAGACCGGGATTCTTAGTATCCGTAACGTACATCAAGGTCACTGAACTGGCCAGCAATCAGGGGATGACCCCAAAAATCCCTACCTCTGTGCCACAATTCACTGCTATCGAGCTCACGCTGGACGCATCGAGTCTCATCTTAACAACACTGGGTAATGCGGCAAAGATGGCAAACGTCCCAGTCTTGCAGGGTGCTGCAGCATTAGCCCTGAACATTATTGATATTGCCCAGGTTCTTCCGCCATGACGCTTTCTGGTCAATGACTAATTCTCGCCCATAGAACGTAAGAAGTAACAAGAATGCTTTCAAACGGCTTGCAAATGATGCCTGTACCCTTGTCTATATTGCGATCTGCAATGATAGAGAAGTGTCCGCTGGTGAACAAATACCGGCATATTTGGAGCACCTGAAGGAATTATCTGCGTAACTTTATAGCTTTACCTGTCTGTTTATGTCGACTGAAGACGTCTAGCACTTTGCAAGAAATATACATACTCATGAAGGTTCAAAACTCAAAGAACAAGCTCTTATGCATAATTAAGTCGAAATCGGACGCTGGAGTGATTCAAGAATATCGCGATCGCTTGAGACAATCCTTAGATGTGTTTGATGTAAGCATTTGGGACCCCTCTACCAAGTCTTTATCTCAAGATGGGAAATTTCAGCTCAAATCCAGCATTTCCATCCATGAATCGCTTGCCTCCATTTCGGAACGCCTTGAATTAATGAGTGCTGAGAACAAAGCGGATCAATCCGATGAAGTCATTCATCGGACCAAAGAGCCTCCCTTTGACACGGATCAAATTCCTGGAGTACGTGAGGGTACGAGTGATTCGATGACAAATACAATTTCACACTACGATATGCAATAGACTTCATCTCTGGCCCGATTCCACCCGCATTCGTAGAGACAGCCTACAATGACCGTGGAAGACCCCCGGCATGGGATAGTTTCGTGCAACAGACGCAATTCTTAGAGGAGCGGAATGAAGAAATGCTTCTTCTGCTGAAGGACATTTCACTATCTATGTTTATCCTCCTTCTCGTACTCCTTATGGACAATGCTCACTTGTGTGCCTGCGGAAAGCTACAGTGACACGACAACTTACCGGTCTATAATAAATTTATATCTCCTATTTGATCCTCTTATCTATTGCAGACGAGTCTGACTTACTCGGCTTACTTCTCTTCTTGAAGAGTTACGTGCTATATATATGTCTACAAATTTATGTATATTCCGTTCCGGAGAATCGATCAACACTTGATCAGAGACAGGGCATCAAAAACGTTGTGCATAGAACGTTGTAAAGGCTTGAAGTGGAACACGTCATGCGACGAACCAGAGCGAAGTTGGACTATGGGTGCTGTGTCTGTGGCCTAGACAAGGGGAGATATGGTCATGGCTTGAGAATGAGTTCAGCGAGGGAAGAGCAGAGTAAGTCTCGATGCCTACTCAATCTTCCTTGTACTATATGCTAATAGGAATGAAAAGGCCGTCAACAATTTCCCAGTCTCAATTCTCTATACCCGGAGTTTGTTTCTTTTATAGATACTTTGCCGAACGAGAAGTAGATCGGACATTTGCCATTCAGCGAGCACGATGAGTATCTCAAATTTTTCAGGCGATAGCAGTCTGTCTGCTCAACTACCAGCTTCTGAAATCCAACCTCGACAAGAGATAGCGGGCTCATCTTGCTTCCAGCTTATCATATGCATTATGTTTGCCCGGTGTACCTCTGCCTTGAAGCTTGAAGCAGCGTCGTATTCTATTGCACCCCATCGTGGCCTTGGGCGAAATCTAGTTGAGATCTCCTGACGTTGTTATACTACAGTCTTTTACCACATCTTCAAATTCCAAGCGCCTATCATTTCATTAGCGTCTGACCGACTGCATGTCGACCACACATTGTTGGACAGAACACGCGCTGGATAAAATTAGTGTGCTGATAGTAGCCTGATCCCAATCATATTAATGAATGTTTTTGGCTTTGCATAACTATAATTACACCTGATCATCCCGATACTTACTTGGGCCGACTTTTACAAAATGTGAGTTTTTTTGCGTTTCATTCGTTGGTCGGTCCTGGTTACTGATTTGAGGATCCGTATGCGGAGCGCAGGAGTTTCTGCTCTCAGATGGAATGCCCAACATCCTCGCCTATCGTGTTGGTTGATTCTGCGTCGTATATGTCAACCACTGGGATTAAAATTCGGTATGGTTTATTTTGTCGTGATATATCAACGTTTGACAACAGATGAAGACATCAAACTCCAAACAGAATAACACCAAAAAGAGCGTTCCATTCACTATGCACCGTGCCAGCGATATCTGCCGTCACTCATTCACCTATCCCATTCCTTACTGCCTTCTGCACCGATTATTCTGTTTTAGACAATGGTCAGTCAGTGGATAAACGACTATATTATCAATCCAGATATCTTTTTTAGACAATCCTATATAACTGATTAGTTATGTGGTACTGTGTTGTATAAGATATCACAGACAGAACCCAGTCAGTGGATGAATAGGTGAGGTATTTGTCTTGAGGCCAAAAAGTCACAAGATGTTGTTGGAAATGGGTCTCTAGTAGACAAATTCCTAGGGTGTTTTACATTAGCATTTGCAGACATAATTGAAGAAAGACTGCTTACCAGACATGATCATTATAAGGATCCTGTAAGGGTGACCTCTGGAGGCTGTAGCTCAGTCACACAGCTGGCAGAGGGAAATCCAAAGTTGTATCAATAAAGGTAAGATAAGTACAAATTATAAGGTGCTAATCTAGCAAAGGGAAATTCAAAAAGAACAAGTCTAAGGATTCACTCTGCCCATTAATAGAAAATATTCTGAGATCAAGTCATGTGATAGTCACATGTGACATCACACTGTGATGTTATGGTGTAACATTGTCACATTATTATTATGCAGTGTGACTAATGTGACTATGTGACTATGCGACTGTCACAGTCACATCATGAGTCACATGGCCACCAGGTCATGGGGGCCATATAAATTGGATTACTTTTAACAAGAGCTCATCAAAGCCCTCATCAAAAGTTATTCAGTTTCTAGGATCTGGAAAAGGCTCCAAACCAATAAAGAAGGTTGTTTTCATAGTCCAGCCAATGAGGAATTTGACAAAGGCAGTCAAAGGCAGATAAATTAGAGTAAAAGGGCCTGGAATTTGGAAGGAAATCTAAAGTAAAGAACCTTCAAAGAACCTTCAAAAGGGTGGTTTTCTGACAGATCCAGGCTTGAAATCATTACAGAGATAATAAATATAAGTTGTCATAAGTAATGAATGTAGTAGCTTTTATGTATAGAGAGGTGCTAAATAAAAGAAGTAGAAGAGAAAATGGCTCAACTCAAGGACTCTAAAGTCCTACAACAGACATTTGCCAGCTTTTCTGCAAGAACTTGGAATTTTGGATTGTAGTCAGGTTTAATAACATAATTGTGATTATTGAGTTCTTTGAGGTCTAAAGTCTATTCCACCATCTCCCCATACTTTTCAAGGCTTCTGCCATGCTCCTACTTCAAAATATGGAATAATCTCTTGAATAGAGAATGGACAGCTGAACCTTGAGTGGTTTGAGGTAAACCTCATTGACAAATACACTATGTTCCTCCTTTTCAGTCTGCATGCCCTCCAGAGTTTCAACCAAGCCTAATAGCTGTAAAATCTTATTAAGACAGAATATAAAGAGGAAGAAAGAAAAATACTTTGATAACAACTTAATAGACATAGACAACATCTTCAAGGGATGCTACTGACTTTTGAAATCATTTGCTCAGACAATGCATATTTGGCATGACTTTTATGTAATTGTCCTAGGAGGACTAGAAAAAGCATTTATGGTGGCAGTGAAAGGAATCAAACAAACCTGGAGCATTCAATGAATATTGGTATCTTTAAAGAAAGTTTCAATGAGGTCTTGTCATTTTTCTATTCAATGTTTAGCACAGGAGAGATAGGATATGAGGGCAGATAATGCAGCTGGGGTGGTTGGAAGGGATAGCTCAGCTGCAATACACTTGTCTCAGTAAAAGTAAAGGTTGATTGCTCATTCTTACAGATCATCATGGTTGCATTGGCACTTGAAACATTGGTGACTCCTGAGGGCTGAAGGAGATGTGTTATATTATTAGCAATAATTTTTGCAGTAAACTTGCTTAAAATTTGATAATCCATGAATTGTTTGGGCAGAAAATCAAATTTTACTAGGCTTTCTCTCAGAAATCACCATTCCATATCAATCCAAGATGGCTTTGAGCTTATTCAAATCAATAACTTGATCTGTTTCATAGGCATCAATATGACTGAATGCAACTCAGTTCTACCATCACAGTTTAGTCCAATTGTGTTTTGGTTCTTCATGTACATTTTATTTGTCAAATGTCTTTCCACAACTAAAAAAAAAGTCATAGTTACAAGCCAACTCCAATGGCATCAGCAATGTTTTGCTTCCTCAATATTTCCTTGTGGGATGTCAGTGTTAACATTGACCTTACATCTGGAAATCTCACAAATGTGCTTGAACTCCATCCATTCTCATCATTCTTGAATTTTTCTCAAGGCCATTGATCTTTGGTTGGTTGAAGACAAGACCTAATGGTTGCTGCATGGGATATATCATAGTCAGCACCTGGAAAATTGCTGAATTCATGATGGCATTGAAATTCATGATGAGGGCAGAGTGCACAGTAAATAGCTTGATTCAAGGAATTTATACAGAACCAGTTAGATAATGTGTGATATTAAAATACTCCATCATTAAAGCTTATCCTTGTAGTCATAGAATGTGTCTACATTGACATAATGTCCATATAACATTGTATACATTCCTCTATGACATGGCTTTACATTTTAAGCTTAAACAGGCTGAGAATTCAGATATACTCATCTGCTATGTAAGCTGGAGAACAAACTTTGTCTTCATGCAAAGCATATTTCTTCCAAAGCATCCCTATGGCCTTCTTCAAGCATTGCAGCCATCTGATGCTTCCTTAAATTTGTGCACCTCTGCAAAAAGATTGGTCACATATAGAAAAGAGAAAAGTATAAATAGACATATTCATTGTCCTACATTGTAAGAGTCAAAATTGCTTATACAACAATGCAAAGGCTATCAATACACTACCACCAAAATGGGAAGTGGTCCTAGCATGTCTAAGTATATGTGACAATGAGAGTGCCAATGGTAAAGTCAACATCTTCATGCATTCCTGACTCTGTGAAGAAGACCAATATATTTGTGCCATTCTGCAGCAAAGTGTTCAGGTTCCCACTTTAACTCTTTGTGGTGATCAATTCATTTGTTGGCAAAGGCAAAGAATGCCTTTAGTAAGAATAGCAGATAGCAGCACTGTACATAGAGTGTTGATTTCAATGTGAATCCACAGAAAAAAGTCAATGAATGGTACTCCATTGGTGATATCACTGAGTAGGAAGCCTTCATCATTAAGTCAGAATCAATACAACAATAGGAAATAATCAAAGGACCTATTTTGTCTTCTTTGGGTCTCAGAATTATTGGAATTGTAAAAACAAAGCAGGAGAGCTTGTCCACTAGCTAAGATTTACCAGTTCTAGATCCCTGGATTATGGCACAAAAATTTCCATAGAGTTTCTTAGAGAAATAGAAGTACATATGATTCATAGCTTCTTATAATAGATGGTGGTTATTGCCCACATAGTTCATGTTCCAAGCTTTTCATACCACATCCAAGACTTTTGAATCTGAAATACAAAGATTAATCTGAGTAAGAGAGAGAGAACAAGATAACTTAATACTCACTGGGTTATGGCATGGATGTTTGATGAGGACATTTCTTATCTTCCATCATGAGTCTTGAGAGGGCAATGGGAGAATGGACAGGTGGAAAAAGGGGAGAATAGAAAAGTGGAAAAAGGGGAGAATAGAAAAGTGGAAAAAGGGGAGAATGGAAAAGGCAAAATGGGAGAATGGAGAAGTGGGAAAATAGGAAAACACTGGGTGGGAAAAAAGGACACTGATGAATTTGATTGCATTTCCTTACATAAACATTGAGCCTTCTTGAAGTCAGAATATATAGATTGAACTAATCAGGAATATATATGAGGTTGATTTAAGAATCATAATGACTTTGAGAAGGCTCAATGTTTACATAAGAAAATGCAATCAGATTCATCAGTGTCCTTTTTTCCCCCACAGATCAGTGCCTTCAGGCAGATGCTCCATTGCTGGCAGCCATAACTTTTTACTCAGAAAATAGAGATAAAGAAATGTGTCATGCCATTGAAAATGTCTTTTTCACCAGCTACCTTATAGTGAATATAAATTCAAGCCTAGACAGCTTCCTTACCCACTAAATTCTATTTGATTTCTTTTTGCATATTTTAGGATAAAGTACTGTATCATTGCATTTCATTTCTTTTCAAATTTTCTCCATTAAAATATTCAAAGACAATTGTGACAGATTAGTCACAATACTTTTCTGTTGTTCCATTGTAGAACATTGTGAAAGGATGCCAAAAACAATCAAACCATTGGCCTTGATTGTTATTATGTTGTCTTTGAGAATGACAATGCAAAAACATATTCAAAACATTTGAAAATATATTCAAGAAATATTTGTAGATCTGATTCAATTCTTTTTTCCTTTTTCTTGCCAAAGTATCCTTCCTGACATTGAAATATTCTTTCAATTTCCTGGTCCAAAATATCATAAAGACATTGTTTAGGACACACAATAAACATGACAAGTTTTTTTCTTTATTTCTATTCAAATTGTATTGCAAATACCATTGAAATACCATTTTAAATTTGGTTACAATATTTTTTCTGTGGTTTTGACAGAAACATTCAAAAAAAAAATTGACATAAATTGAATTATTTTTACTGTGTTTTTACATTGTTTTGCGAAATAACATTGTTCCCTGCACCCAGTGTATTATGAGCACATCATTTGCAATTGTTGTCGAGTCAAATATTGTAAACTTTGAAATAAATCCTGAACTCGACTGGTGAATTGAGAAATTCACGCTTTAGTTGAATTGGAAAGGTATTGCTTCCGACGGGTGTTTGAGACCTTCGCGAAGCCACAGATGTATCAAGATCATCTATCAAACGAGATCCCATCTTTCAAAGAGACTCGTGTTCTCACTACCTTCGCTCTGCTTTCACAGTCAAAACTGTACTCAGCCCACCATAAATCAGCGTCCCCGTGCTCATGAAAGCCAAAATCACCTTCTCCTTGTAGATAATGTACGGATCGACTGACGTATCACAGGACGCATTCTCGCTGTGACCATGGGATTGGGTGTATCGGACGAAGGTTGCTCTCATCACCCACAGATCTGACCCTCAACTCTCGACCATAGTCTGTATACCTTCAGTGTACACTGGTGGCACCTACTTTACATGAAAACGACCGAAGTTCCGAGGTTATATTGTTCAGAACGAAGCCGTGCGGCGTCTGTCGAAATGCCGATTCGACCCGAGACGACTTTACGACTCTGACGAAAATGTTTTCCAAGGCCTTCATTCTTGCCGTCCTCGCCTCGTGCGCCCTCGCCCAGAGCTCCACTGCGTCCGCCGCCGACCCCTCCACATCTCTCCCAAGCAGCGTCACGCCCTGCATCCTCGGCTGCATCGCCCCCGCCGCTCAGGCCGCTGGCTGCCAGATGTATGTCGCAGCCCCTATTTCCACTTTTTTCCTCGCTAACTGTGGCCCCAGAACCGAAGTGACCTGCATATGCGCGTCGACCGACTTCCAGCAGCAGGCTGCCCAGTGTCTCCAACAGAAGTGCTCAGCAGACGAGGTCCAGGCTGCCCTCGCTCTCCAGGCCCAGCAATGCGGTGCCGGTACGTTCCCACTCCTCGCTTCTGCGCTGGACTGACGTGTCCCGGAATAACAGTCGGAGCGACTCCCTCGGATTCTGCTTCTGAATCTGGGTCTGCCTCCGCCACTGGTTCTGTTACCACCGAAGCTGGCCCATCCTCCGCTAGTGCGCCCGCCGCTTCCTCGCATGCTTCGAGTGCCTCCTCGGCCTCGAACGCCCGCCCGTCTTCGACTGCACCCGTCAGCGGCTCGTTGGGAGCCCCAAAAACACTCCCGCCGCACCCGCGCAGACCTCGAATGCAGCCATGGGCAGGGCAGACATTGGTGTTGCTGGCTTGTTCGCTGCCGGCCTGTTGGGCCTCGTGCTTTGATTAAGATTGACTTTTGGACACCTTTATGTATAAAACTGCCGCATAAAAGTCCTACGTAGATTGGTTCAGTTCCGAGTAATATAGGTTTTACGATTCCCTCAGTGTGCAAGTCACGCGGTCATATGACCGTTTTCTGTTGAACCTCGAAGCGTCTCCATCAACGCCGATACATGCATGATACAGCAGAATTAGTGAGCCAGGTGACATTTTTGATTATGCTTCAAGTTCCGACAGAATCGACAGGCACCAGGGATATTGCATGGATTGTCGGGTCACCCATATGCCCCTGACGCTCTTTGTTCGCCAACCCTGAGAAACGTCAACTTAGACCCCCTAATTCATACACGTCGACGAAGTTCTCGTGTTCGCGGAAGAAAAAAAGGTAAGTGGATGATGAGTACACCGAGCCTTGCCTTGTGTGTTTTTGGTATTCGATTCGAATCCTCAAGCTCTTTGACACGCACTTTCCCCTGGACCCCTTACAAAAAGAAAGTTTGCAGCTGCTCCTTGATCGACGAGGGGCTTCAGACTGGAGGGGCTTCCCCCACAATCGTGAGGCTAACGTATTCATCGCCGAAGCGCAACCTATTCATATGCCTTTGAAAATATGGTTTAATGTCGTGACAATTATTTCCCTACGGGCCGATGAATGGTAATCAGATCTTCAAGCTCTTTGTCAGTGCACTCTTACAGGACCCACACAAACTTTGCGGGTGCTACACACTTGATCAACGAGACCCCACAACCGTGATTCCATCGCCGAAGCCGAAATGCTTTCATGTGTCACCCTTTCGCCACGCCAAAGAGAAATAAACCGCACTTTTTATAGATAGTGGTGTCATCTCGTCACATTGTTGATTCTCCTGTCATTTCTCACAATCATCGCAGGACTTCTCACCACGTGCGATCACACCTCTCACCACAATTTTCGACGGTCCTTTTTGTCAAAAATGCGAGTTCCTTTCTCTCCAGACGGTGATTTTTCCTTTCCTTTCCCTTCCCCTAGTTTGAGAACTTTCATGAGTATATAGTCATTAGCACTCATTTCGTCGCCTCATTCGAGTCTCTTGTTCAATGAATTACGTATAGAAACAGCAAGAACAGAACTATTTCACAGGTCTGTCAAGTGAACCGGACCGAACAGTCACGTTGTAGAGATCAAGGGTACTGTTCAGCGGCTTTTCTCAGGTCCTGTCGCTGGCTTTACAGTCCTATTTCTCCTCCAAATGAAGCGCTTACTCAAGGGACGCCGTATTGGTCAGCCTCAGCCTGATATTCAATACATCAACCATCCGATACTTTCGAAGAACTCACACGAAGTCGTTGAGGCCATGGACTTGCTGGACGATAAGTATGTTCCGCCATCAGTGAGTATACAAGCTCTATACATTGACATATTGGCTCTGTGTAGCCGGAAATCCTTGATCTCCTCCCTGAAATCCATTTTCAAACAAAAAGAAGTGTATAGGCAGCTTGTGCGATGCCAAGCATCAGCTGCATTGAGATTACTTGATACCTTTCAACAAGTACTCTTTCATCCTATCTCAATGACTCTTGAGAGCTCATATAGTCATCTTCAACAGCTCCTTGATTCTCCTGAAATTGATTCGCACTTCCGTCGAGACCTCATTGTCGCGATGCAGCGAGTCTCATCCAAATCAGGAATGTATCCTACTGGTTATGAGTTGAGAGGCGTGGAAAACACCAGCGAGTATCCTGTCAATGCTGGAGGTTATGCCGACATTTATCGCGGCCGGTTTTCCGGCCAAGTTGTCTGCCTGAAGACCTTGCGCCTCTACGAGAAAAGCCAAATCCAACATGCATTGAAAGTCTGTTGTATTATTCCCTCTTGGCTGTGTGTGTTTGAATTTGAAAGGCTTTTCTCAGATGTTCGCCAAAGAAGTATTACTGTGGGGGCAGCTATCTCATCCAAATGTTCTTACAATATTTGGACTATTCCAATTCCGAAATCGACTTTCGATAGTATCGCTATGGATGGACAACGGGAACATCAATGAATACCTCAGAAATAACCCTTACGCCCCTCGTCGAAGACTGGTATGCCGAGAGCAGCTCGAAAAACGTGTGTTTGATACTATTTTAGGCGCTGGATGTTGCAAATGGTCTTGCGTACCTGCACGATATGGACGTAGTCCATGGAGACCTCAAAGGAGTAAGTTGAAAATATGACTCTACATCGCCAATGAACTCAATATCTCCAGTCTAATGTTCTTGTTGATAATGAAGGATGTGCAAAGCTATGCGACTTTGGTATATCCTCTGTTATGGACTCAGACCTTGTTTCTTGGACATCACAGAATACTGGATCGAAATTAGGTAGTATTCGATGGCAGGCCCCCGAACTAATGCCCGTAGTCAACGACGAGGACGATACAGAAGTAATCAGGTGCACTACAGCAAGCGACGTGTATGCATGGGGATGTGTTTCATTTGAGGTGAGATTATTTTCTTCTCTGTGATACGCAAGCGGTAATTGATGGACAACAGATTTTTGTAGGGGAGGTACCCTTTGGTAATATTCGTCATGATACCGCTGTCGTTCTTCGTGTGCAATCGGGGGCTCGACTGAAGCGCCCCGACGCATCAAGTCAGCCTTGGACAGAGTGGGGATTGACCGAGAATATCTGGTCTTGCATGGAACGCTGCTGGGATAAGGAACCTAGTCAGCGACCATCTGCTAGCGCAATAGTTCTATCCCTGGCTACAGAAATCAACAATACCTCTCAAGAGAGCATCGAGACTAACAAACTTCCACCAGCCAAATTTCGCCGTCAATTGAAAATGAGTGAACCAGTTGAAATGCTCACAACTGATTTACTTAATCAAATCTTGGAAAATTCTATCAATTCCAGTCGCAGTGAAGAGTTGGGCGGTGCAGAACAACAGGGTGAGGTGGGATTTACATAACATGCCGTTGTACCATGACTAAAGTTGTTTGAAGCAATTTTATTTCACGCTTTGATGATACCACGATGGCACGATGTTATCAGGCTGGTCCTCTTCTCATATGGGTCGACGATAATCCTAAAAACAATGAGACCTTAATGAACTATGCACAAGAACAGGGCATAAAGGTGCTTCAATTCACTTCTACATCTTCTGTGGTGACCTGGGTCAAGATCAACTTTGGTATGTGGCATTATTACTGCCCGCCTTGTACAACTAATATAATGTACTGAGTCGATGCAAGCTTTTTTAAAACACTTGAACGCATCTTCTACCGTCAGACTCATCTCGGCTCACTACCGAACGGAGTCATCAGATCTTTTTGGCTCACAGGTTTCTCCAGGAGAGAAGGTTCTCCGTTTTTTGCGGAACATCTCCTTGGACATACCAGTCTTGATATTCACCAGTGATCATAGCATACAGCAAACGCGATATGTGCACAACTTTTCAAAATCTGGATCTACATGTTTTAGCGATGTCTGTCGAAGATTTGTCGAGTCGCTGGAAACTGGAAACACAGGAGATGTATCAAACGTTGGAAACTGAACCTGTGGGATCTAACCAACACAGATACTCGTAAGTATCTAATCTAGAGATACAGTTAGTCTAATTGTTATGTTGTCCATGTAATAAGTTAGGCTTACCCTCAGTCTGTGTGATAACGACTGAGGGTATTGTCCGTATCGTAGTGTGTGTTTGTAAGTTCAAGTCTGCTTTGTTCATGTCAGTGTGGTAGGTGTGATATGGTACGAGGGTCATCTCTTTGTCGTGTGCTTACGGTGCCATTGTCATCATGGCCCTTGATCCTGACACTCCTCCTCACCGTAAGTACGCTCCTCCTTACGCAGAATCCCAGCATCAACTCGTTAATCCCATCATTGTACACAGCCTGGCGAAGCTCGGTTGAGGTAAGGCTTTCGTGAAAATATCAGCGATATTATCTTTGGTGTTGATATATCTGAGGTTGATTTCATTGGACGCAACGCGTTCACGGAGGAAATGATATTTTATGTCGACATGTTTGACTCACATGTGGAGAAGGGGATCTTCTGATAACTTAATTGCTGAATTATTGCCGCACAGGATTATGGTCGTGCCCTCCTTAGAGAAACAGAGTGTGGATAGGAGCATCCTGAGCCAAATGCATTCCTGCACTGCTTCAAATCCTGCCATGTATTCTGCCTCACAAGAGGAGGCCGCTACTTTCTTCTGCTTCCTTGTAGTCCATGATACCAGTCCAGAACCCAATGACCATGCATAACCACCCACACTCCTCTGAGTTTCAAGACAGTTCACCGAATCAGAGTCAGTGAACTTTACCAGGTTGATATCAGCCTCTCTACCAAGGCATAGACAGAGATTGTGTGTGCCTTTCAGATACCATAGGACACATATTGCTGTGCTCCAGTGGACATGTAAGTAGGAATGAAAGAACTGTGACAGTTGCTATACTCCATATTGTATATCTGGTCTAGTAGAGATTGCAAGCCATAAGCTTAGGCCTCCAACCAATTGTCTATATGGGATTTGGTTGACTTCCTCCAACTTCTCCTGAGAAAGTGCATTTCTATTGACATGATGTAATTTGAGACCAGGTTCCATGGATATGGCAAAGGGCATGGCATCAGAATAACCAAACTGTATTATCATTTTGTCAATTAAAGGTGTTTGAGAAATATACACTTGTCTGTTTAGTCAATCCCATTCCACCCAGATCCCTACAATGTATCTGGGTGTGCCTAAGTCTGATACTGTTCAGTGCTGTCTTAGTTGGCCCTTGGAGATATCATTTGCCACCTTTGCACTTGCAATTGATAGAAAATCATCAATGTGTACCTCAACAAATACTGTAACATCAGGTGTCTTCTGGTAGTATATGCATATCTTGCACTTCAATCAGGTAGAGCCTAGTTTCTTCATGATTTTGTCAAGGGTCCTGTTCCAAATCCTGCCTGCCTGCTTCATCCTGTAAATTGTCATTTTCAGTTGACATACCCATTCTTCTTTACCATGTTTCTTGAATCCCTTAGGCTGTTCCAAATATATGCACTCCTCCTCTGGTAGGACTCCATTTAGGAATACTGTCTCAATATCAACCTGCATTGCATCGCAGATTAACTTTGCTGCCAGGTGGAGCAGTATTCTCCAGGATTCATCATACTTTGCAAGTCTGTTAATTGAGAAAAGGCATACTGTGGACCTTGGGATGAGGAAAATGTTGTTTGGTTCAATCTTTGAAGTTGAACTTTTCTTATTTCTGTAGCAGCAATTAACAATCCTCCAATGCCACAAATTGGCTTGTCTGAGATCAAAGTCAGTTATGTGAAGTTGGACAGGTTAGGTGTAATGTGAATGGTGGCTTCTGAGTTAAAGTAAAAGGATTGGTATTCTATGGGTGTTGTGAGCAGAATTGTGTCCTTAATCTGATTGTTATTGATATCACAGCTCCAGAATTCTTATCACAAGTGATCCAATTCATATAGTCCCCTATAACCTGGTGGCTATGTGACCCATGATGTGACTGTGACATTAGTCATGTCAGTCACACTGTGTAACATCAGTGTGACAATATCACACTGTGATGTCATAGTGTGATGTCATGTGACTTGACCTCAGAATATTTTCTATCAATGGATAGA
Organism: Termitomyces heimii; assembly: GCA_003313675.1. Taxonomy (NCBI): domain Eukaryota; kingdom Fungi; phylum Basidiomycota; class Agaricomycetes; order Agaricales; family Lyophyllaceae; genus Termitomyces; species Termitomyces heimii. The sequence continues at coordinate 31,842 of QLON01000043.1, read as the reverse complement.
GTGAACCTTAAACTTGTTATTCTCTTTAAATTTTTTTCTGCCAGGTTAGCACCTTATTATTTGTACCTATTTTACCTTTATTAATACAACTTTGGATTTCCCTCTGCTAGCTGTGTGACTGAGCCACAGCCTCTAGAAGTCACCCTTACAAATGTTATTGTCACATATATTGTGGCCTATGAGGGCAAGGCCAGCACTGTCTTACCAAAAGCTGAATTTGCAGGTCTTGCTTTTGATTAATTCCTCTGCACCTTTATTGCAGAAGTTAAAGATTATAAATTTAATGCAATGATTGTCCTTGAAGAGGAGGCAGAGACCAGCATAAGCTAATGAAGCTCTTGTCAAAAGTGATCCATTTCCTAAGGTCTGGCAAAGGCTCCAAACCAATAAGGTTATTCCCACAGTCCAGCCAGTGAGGACTTTAATGAAGACAGTTAAAGGCAGATGAATTAGAGTGAAAGGGCCTGGAAGTTAGAAGGAAACCTGGAATAAAAGACCTTCAAAAGCATCATTCCTTGACATCACTCTCCTTCTAGAGTGCATTGCCCTGATGCACTGAATAGAAGAAGTTGCAGAAAGCACAATTTATTGAAGTGAGTGAGTATAGTCCACAAATAGCTCAGAGAGCATCAGAATGCCTTCAGTAAAAGTCCTGGACTAGATTGGGTGCATAAATATTCTTCTATAGTTTTCAAGAAATATCTTCAATTCCATAGCCCTTCCACTTGACCTTGAACTGGAGCTTGCATTAGAAGAGGTGACTGTTTAATATCTCCTCTACTTTATACTTCTCTTCATTATTGAGGATTACTGGAGGGGGAGGGAGTTTGGGATGATGTCTTGGAATTGGATCAGTAAGTGCTGGGAATAGTTTAACCATGTTGAAAATAGAATGCAGTTGCTTTAAGCCATATTCCCATCTTCAAGGATACACCAGAGCAGTGTGTGTCTTATAAACTTCTCATATCTTCACAATTTGCACTTATCACAGATTAGCTTTGAGTACTTTAATCTCTTTGCTGCAGTTGCAGTTGCTAGTACAACATTACTTGTCTCTGATTTATTAGCATTGATAAGAGTCTGCTCTTCTTTTAGGAATCTTTGTATTTCAGATAGTTCATACTTCATTGTGTTGCCTGCATTAGTTAGATCCCTCAAGATTATAGATTATATATGGGCATAGCAATCAAAGAGTATAAACAAGATTACAATCAACTAAAGAAGTTTCTTTGTAACTTCTTCCACATCAAAAGCTTGGTCAATCTTCTTGATTATGCTGTCTGCCATCTTGATAAGAGACTCAGAAGGAGAGCAATTTATAGTGAGGGCCTTTTAGAGGATGCAGACCTGCTGAACTAGTATAGCACTACTGTGCTTGTTCTCAAAGTATGCCTATAAAGCTACCAGGTTCCACTGATTAGTGTATAGCTCTTGTTTGATAAAAGAACATGCTAGGCAATTATTGTTGCTTTATGCATGATGTATGCACAGTTCATGCATGGTGTATAAGGCTAAGAATAGCAGTTTGCAATGCAATACATTATTGGCACTGAGAACAAAATGTATTATATAGCTAAACAGCATTTAATGACAAAATATAACACATCTAAGAACAAAATGGACTAAGATAAGAAACTAGACTAAGCTACCAGCTACAATAAAGGGAGTGTGGTCATGTGTACTATAATACCCACCTCCCACCCATAAAGCAAAGAGAAACAAAAAAAGGCCTCAACTCAAGTGCTATGCACCTTTCTTCTTATACTAACCCTTTCCACAAGTCCATTCATTCTCCTGAAACTCTTGAATGGCCTCCAGCATATAAGGCATATTATATTCCTTGAGTCATTCATCCTTGTTATTATCATACTCCTTCTACTGCATCAAAAACTCTGTCACCCCCCTCCCCCCCCTAGTTCTGTGCTCCTGCAGAATTCTTTTTATCTTCACTTCCTTACCCATCTCCATTTGCACTTATAAGGGGAACACTTGACATCTGCAGAACTCCTTCCACAGAGCCAATAATGCAAGTGATGAGCAAGAGTCAAGCAAGCATGAAGGCAGGCAAGAGTTAGGCAGGAGACAAGCAAGGCTTGACAGAGAGTCGGATGTCACTAGGTAGCTTATAGTTGGTTCAGTGAATAGGCCAGAAGAACACTGCTATTGTTCAGCCTGGGAATATCCTATCCACAGGCTGCCTATATATACTACATTGGTGGCTGTGTTATTACTAATACTGTTTACTAATTGGGCCCCAGTATGTAATGGAGTATGACTAACAATAATCAATGCTGAGTAAGGTCTATGCATATAACTCATCAAGGCTGACTACTAAGAGACAGAAGAAGAAAGGGTGGGCTGAGTGGCTGGTCAGATCTGCTAGGAGTAGGCATATCGTCAGACTAAGCTCAGAATAGGGTTGGACATGGTCTGGAAACCAGTCCCCTGACATCAGCCCCTCCTTTAGATTCATTGCCTTGACAAACAGTGTTCATCTTCCCTGGATTAGGCAAGAGCATCAAGCAGTATTAGTGCTACATGGAGGTGCCCCAGAAGTGCCCCAAGCATAATGCCCATGAGCATAGTCAATAACCATTGGGGATAACAAAGCTGGAGTCAGAGTAAAGAGAGCCATAGGCAAGCTGGCAGGTAGTGAAGATACAGCCAAAGTTGGTACAGAAGGCAGAGTATTTCAATCAGAAGAATCAGAAAAGTCCAGAGTAGGGTTATGCACAGGAGCCCTAGGAGGAGGAGGCAGTGTGGACTGGGTAGTGAGTGTTAGGGTGGACAAGGTGGGTTTCCTAAATGGGGCCAGCACAGCAACTGCCAGCACAGCATTGCCAGATTGCTGCTTCCACAGTGTACGCACATGCTTCTTAGTAATGCACTTTCCAAAGACCACAAGGGCTTCACCAATCTACCGGTTAGTGCCCTGAATAGTGACAAAATGTCAGCCTTCACCACCAGCTGAACCAACTGAAAAGGTGGCCAGCTGAGAGCCAGATAGGTCATAGGCTTATTTAAGGCCCTGCCCCTGATGTCCAACAACATATGCAGCAAGGAAGTTAGGAAGCTCAAGAGCACATTCAAAACAAGGAACTTTACTGTTAGTAGAAGGGAGATCCCAAGCAAGGGGGATGGCCAGGGGAGTATTAGAAGTAGAGTGTGCTGCCCATCAAGAAATGTGAGAGGGGGGCATGGTAGGAGTTTGAGTGGACTCAGAGGGCTTAGGGTGGCCAGGAGGAGCAGAACAATGAGCAACCAGAGCATTACTACACTTAGGAGCAGTTTGGGTGGTGGCAGCAATGACATGTCCACTCTCCAGAGTGGCTAATCTGCATTCAAGGGCAGCAAGTATCAGCTGCATCTGCTGCATTAGAGACCACCACTCAGTGGTCTAGTGAGGCATTGAGGCAGGGCCTGTCCCAGGAATAGGAGGTATATTGGCAGCCAGGTTGAAAGGGCAAGCAGAGGGGGCCATTGTAGGAGTATGAGTCATGGGAGTAGAGGGAGACTGAGAGTCAGAAGACATGATAGGGGATAGATTGGATACTGTGGGCTAAGAGGGCAGACAATGTAGGAGGCTGAACAACCTGTAAGGGGAACGCTTGACATCTGCAGAACTCCTTCCACAAAGCCAATAATGCAAGTGATGAGCAAGAGTCAAGTGAGCATGAAGGTGGGCAAAAGTCAGGCAGAGAACAAGCAAGGCTTGACAGAGGGTCAGACATTGCTAGGTAGCTTACAGTCAGTTCAGTGAATAGGCCAGAAGAACACTGCTATTGTTCAGCCTAGGGATATCCTATTCACAGGCTGCCTATATATACTACATTGGTGGCTGTGTTATTACTAATACTGTTTACTAATTGGGCCCCAGTATGTAATGGAGTATGACTAACAATAATCAATGCTGAGTAAGGTCTATGCATATAACTCATCAAGGCTGACTACTAAGAGACAGAAGGGGAAAGGGTGGGCTGAGTGGCCAGTTGGATCTGCTAGGAGTAGGCATATCATCAGACTAAGCTTGGAATAAGGTTGGACATGGTCTGGAAACCAGTCCCCTGACAGCACTGATAGTGGAGGCTGCTGCTTCCATCTTAAAATCATGTTGTTGTGTGTGAGTTTAAGGCATATTACATAAAAGACATTGTGTATTGCCCAGCTGTCAGGCAAGTGTAATTAGTAAGCTGTATCTGAGATTTTCTGCACAATCCTGAAGAGGCCAAACCTCTTGAAATCCAGCTTGTGGTTTGATTGATCTAAGCACAAATCTGCTTTTTGAAGAAATACTTAGTTGTCTGCAATATAATTTAGAGCTTTGTCAACTCACACATTGTAGAACCATTTTATCCTTGCTACTGCCAACTTTAACAACTCCCTCAGCTCCTGCTGCACCTCCCAAATTGTATTAAGCCACTTGTCTGCCTTTGGAACCACCTGTGAATTCACTGAATTAACCAAAAATGTGAAATTATAGGCATATTTGGCAAGAAGAGTGACATTCCTATCACTGCACTCATGCAGTTGTTATATGTGAACTCTGTAAAAGGTAGCCAGTCAAACCAGTTATCTTGATAATAACCAATGAATGCCTGTAAATAGACCTTGAGCTCTTGATTTATACACTCTATTTGCTTGTCTGATTGTGGATGATGCATCATTGATAATGCTAGTTTAATGCTTAGGCACTTCCATATCTGCTTGGCATAGCATGCCACAAACTGGGGCCCATAATCAGATACAATTTTCTTAAGCATGCTATGTAGACACCAGACTTGCTCCATAACACTATTGTGTAAGGGTGACTTCCAGAGGCTGTAGCTCAGTCACACAGCTGGCAGAGGGAGATCCAAAGAGAACAAGTCTAGGGATTCCCTATGCCAGGCTGGATGCTTCTAGGGCTTCTGAAGCATGGGAAACAACTGTATAATATAACAAAACCTTAAAAACTCAAAAATTGACTAACCAAACAATTATGCAAACAAAGCAGGAAAACTCCAGACTTTAGAAGTAAGAAAGGCAAACTCCAGCTTATATAAGCAGCCTGGAAGTGGTGCTAAAGGGCCCACACTTGTCTAGATGGTAGCTAAAGAATCAGAACATCTCAAGGGCTGAGAGTAGTGCTAACAGATAGTGTTGAAAGAATAGAAATAGTAAAATGAAATAATGTCAGAAGAATAAGAAAATGAATGAAGGGAGAGTGAAGAGATAAGGAGTGAGGAAAGGAAGAAATGAGGAGTCCTCTGACATATTGCACATATGCACTGCATTATTTGTAGAGTGTGCTTCTAAAAAATGCACCAATTTTATTAACTTATTAATGACTACCTGAACCATGTTGTAACTATAAAAGACTGGGAGTGGCTCCATGTAATTAGTTGAGATATGCTGCTAGGAGCCATCCAGAACCTTAAGCAGCTGCAGGAGGCTATAAGGCTTCTGTCTTCTAGGCTTAACATGCTGATAGACCTCATACCCTTTGACATAATGGTGCATGAAATCTAACATATGGAGCTAGTAGTAGTTCCTTGCAATGAGTGCCAATGTGTTCACACACTTCAGGTGTCCTGCAGGGATTAAATTGTGATACAATTGCAGAACATAGTATTTCACATCATCATTATCCAGAATATACACCAGCCTCCAAAATTGAACCAGCCCTGCCTCCATCATGAACTCCTACAGTTGAGACTTCACCAGCACTGGAGCATTGTCAAGCTGCAGAACTAGCACTAGCCTCAGGTCCTTCAGTGTCATCAATTTGATCAAGTCAATGATGTTGCTATTTGCTAGTATTGCCTGCACTGCTGCTGTCATGACCTCCCTCTGGAACCCCCTGGTACAGTCCCAGAACCCCATCTAGGGCCCTCTTTTGTCAACCCCACAATGTGCCCCACTCACATAGCTGCCAACACTGCCATCACATGCATCCAGACCACCATCAGCTAGCCCCCCTGGAAACTCTGCATTACAGACCCTGAAATCAATTGCCATTAATGATCAAATCATGTGACCCACTTCTGGTCATCATGTATCACAGCTCCCTCCACACCAATTGATTATGTGCCTCACATGCATGATCCAAGTATACAGTCTCTGCCCACTACTCAATGCCTCCCAGAGCCCATCCCAGACACTCCAGAACTCCAAGACCCGACCCTATAGTACTTATAGCATAGTTCCTCATTGTATTTGCCAGTCTTGATATTAACTTGAATTGTTGCATGCCCTCTTGCTTAACTGGTATGCATTGACTGATATGCTTTGACTGATATGCTAGAATAATTACATACTCTAAGTTTGATATGCATTTTGTGACTTATAATTTGTTAACTGGGTCTTGTCTTAGAACCTCTGGTTCTAACTTGACCTCCTCCAACCCTCAGCCTCTACAAAACACCCAAAGCCCTGGATCAGGTTCCATTCCCTAGGATCACTCCCTGTTCATGTCTTGAGCCCTGGAGCCCTAGCCCTGAAACTCCAGACACTCAAGTATCTGTAGATCAAGTCTGCCTCATAAGGGCATTGCTTTTCTGGAAAGCCTCCAACTCAGTGGAACTTGATATAATATCAAAACTCCCTCCTTACACCATTCTTGATGGCTATGTATACTCATACCTACTACTCCATGGACTACCAGACTGACCCTTACAGGCATCTGGTCCCCAATCACTACTCTACAACAACCCCTCACCCTGCTTACCCATCCCTCCTATATGAACTTCAATATCTCCACCAATATTAGGCCTTTAACCCATTCCTCTATGATCTAGGGCCCTCAGTCAGCTGGGCCTCTCCACCCAACCTAGCCATGGCATGACTCATGGAGGTTCCTTCATACTAGAATATCCCTAGAGGCCTGCTAAAGACTCCACTGTCACAACCCCCCTCTGGAGTCTCCTGGGACAGCCCTGGAACCTCATTCAGGACTCTCTTTTGTCAACCCCGCAATGTGCCCCACTACCACAGCTGCTAACACCACCATCACACATATCACAACCACCATCAGCCAACCTCTCCTGAGAATCCTGCATTATGGACTCCAGGATTAACCACTGTCAATGATCAGATCACACAACCCACTTCTGGCCATCATGCATCACAGCCCTCTTTGCACCAATTGATCACATGCCCCACATGCACAATCCAAGTATACAGTCCCTGCCTATTACCCAATGCCTCCTGAAACCCATCCCAGACACTTCAAAACTCTGAGACCCAACTTTGTAGTACTTATAGCATAGTTCTTCATTATATTTACTAGTCTTAATATTACTTGAATTGTTGCATGCCCTCTTGCTTGACTAATATACACTGACTGGTATGCTTCAACTGGCATGCCAGAATAATCGTGTGCTCTAGGTTTGGTACACATTTTACAACTTATAATTTACTAATCAAGTCTCATCTTAGAATCTCTGGTTCCAACTTGACCCTCCCCAACCCCCAGCCTCTATAAAAACACTCAAAGCCCTAGGTCAAGTTCTATTCCCTGGGACCACCCCTTGTCCACATCTTAAATCCCAGAGCCCTAGCCCTGGAGCTCCAGACACCTGGGTATCCATAAATCAAGTCCACATTGTAAGGGTATTGCTTTTCCAGAAAGCCCCTGATTCAGTGGAACTTGACATCCACCACTTCCCAGTGGACTTTGCCCAGTACCCCCCAGCAAGAGCTCCTTTGCACTCACCCCCTATTATAGTTATCAGCACTCCACCCCCCAACTCCAGGGACCTCCCAACTATGACTACTCCCCTTGATACTACCTGACTGCTGCTTCACCTACTAGGACCCCTCCCTTGCCCATAGGATGACAATGCCTTGAAGAGTACAAATAGTAATGGGACAAAGTACTATACTCACTCAGGATCTTGCTGGAGGACTTTGCACAGTGGGCAAGGGTGCTACTCACAGATTTTGGACACAACAACTTCATAGGCACTCCAGAGGACTGGGCCCATTGCTTGGTTGAATTTGGAGACCATCTTACATGAGGAGAACTCCTGAAGTAGACTATAGTAAAGTATAGATGCAATATGATCCTCCACAAAGAGTTGCAATTACTGCTTGACAAAGTTCACATGTCCTCCTCTTCTCAACTCCTCAATGACTCCACAGATCTGGATTGCTCAATTTACATCCAACAGAAACCTCTGGAACCAGCCTTAGCAGCCCCCATGGTCTCCACTCTAGAGCAACAACAATGGGAAGAGCAATAAAATGCCTCAACCATACTGTAGTCCCTCAACTCAGTGGGAGAATTATTTAATCAGCCTGCTGCCTACACAGTAGGCTTATTGACTTGCTATAGGGCTAACTCCATCCCTAGCACTTTTGAGACCTGAAGATAGCCTCAGAGACCCCTGGAATCACTCCCATGAATGGACAACATCTGACTCCTGCCCCTGGCAAATCCTGGTAGACCCTAGGCAGACACTACTAGCATGAATGACACATTGTGCTACATTAATGAGCCTACACACAGCAATAATAAACAACTCTCCATGCCTATGCTTGCAACCTATCTTAGTATAGCCTTTTATGTCTATCCCGGCCTCTCTGGAACCCAGCTTCCATTGTGACCCACTGCCTCACTTTGACCTATGGAACTCTCTATGGCCCCTAATGCAAGCATGACACTCCCAGGTTGAATGTCCTTTATGCAACCTGGCACCCAACCCAGCACCCAACCTGGCAACCGGCCCTCCTCAAACCAACTCAACACCACCAAACACCCACTGACCACCCTCACCACCCCCTACATAGAGACTTGGGCCTTCCCCCAGTTGAAACAAATCTTCCTGGGACAATAAGCCTCCTAGGTGCAGACCCTTAGATGAGCTGCCCAGAAGAGGCCCTCTAGGTGGATGGGGTCCCACCCTTGGTGCCTTTTCTCTACAAGGAGGAGGGGGCAACTATTATTACTACTACTACAATGTTGGCCCCCCTCCCTGCAATGGCACCAGACTGGACAACATTCGCAATGCCCTCACCCATGAAGGATATCTGGACATTCAAAAATTCAATGCATTCATGGGTTGGAACTCCTAAAAATAGCATATATTCCTCACTCAATGTCTTAATACATTTCAGGCAAAGCCACTCACCTTCTAGGTTGACAGCTCCCAGGTGGCCTTTACTACTTTGTACCTCCAGGAGATTGCCTTTGACCACTACATGGCCCTTATTCAGTTTGACCCCAACAACCTGGCACTCTCTTACTAGCAAGCCTTTATCAATGAGTTCTCCAGGAAGTTTGGGATCTATGATACTGTGGCCAAGGCTGAAGACAACCTCTTCAACCTTTGGATGCACTCTGAAGAGCACTTCACCACCTTCATTATATGTTTTGAGAAAGAAGCTTATGAAACAGGTTGGAATTACAATGCCCTCCAGTATGCCCTCCACTACATACTGCTGCAACATATCAAGGATGTCCTCCAACTCACCCCAAAACAACCCTTCTATAATAGATACAAGGCCCTTGTCATGCAGATCAATCAACAATACTGGAAAGACTGCAGCAAGTATTCAAACTCCCAAGCCCCCATGGCCCTCTAGCAAAAACCTCAACTCCCAAACCCAAAGCACCAACCCACCCACATTCCTTGGCAGCCAACTCCTGGTGAGTCATGGCCCACCCAATACTAATCCCAGCAGTAGTGCCTGCCCCCATGCCCAACTCAGTATTGCTATGGCTACCAGTGACTCAGGCAATATGCCAAGTTCTGAGAAACCCTTGGAAGACTCTGAAAATCCTGACTTTGCCAATAAATGGGATGAAGAGGCCCTCTAGGCCAACTGACCCCTGAAAAAGGGCTGACCCTAGATCAAGGTTCTGAAGAATGTGCAGAAACAACAGAGAAGGGAGGGTGTTTGCATACTCTGTGGTAAGAAAGGCCACTTCATCTCTGAGTGCCCCCAATGACAGGTTATGGGATATGGCACCTGGACCTTTGAAGGGGAGGATGCCACCTACAAATATTCAGAAAACAACCTAGCGATTTAGATCCAGAAGATGCCCTAAATCACAGAATCAACCTCAATGTCTTCTCTGCCTCAGTCTCCTATTTTTATTCCATGACACTTGCATAGGACACCCTTACAGCTTATTTACCCTCCTACTCTTCACACTCTCTCCTTTTCAAAATCTGTCTCACCCCCTACAGAACCCCTTTAACACCCTCATTGACAGTGGCATCATAGACAACTTCATTGACAAGGCATGATCTACTCTTGCCCCAAAACTTACTCAATGACTCTCAGTCCTGGTGTGGCTCTGCCTCTTTGACAGAAATGCCTCTATGGCAGGGAACATTACTCACTTCATGCATATACCCATTACTTTTGCCAATGGACAGACTCACACTCTCCAAATGCTATTAACCAAACTCCACCCCTCTACACCCCTGGTTTTGGGGCTTCTGTGGCTCTGAAACACCAACCCCTGCATCAACTGGCATTATCTGACCCTCTGCCTGACCTGGAAGCTAATACCTGATGATTAGCAGCTCCCCTTCAATATTCCCCCTTCTCCAGGCCCAACCCCAAAGAACTCTCTAGGCTAGCCCCCACCATCCTCTAGGCTCCAGTCTCACTCATCCCAATTCTTTATCATCAATGCCAGGCTGGATGGTGCCCCAGGACTAATATTGGCCCTTATCAACAGTGAAGCTACTGGAGTCTTCATTAGTGATGCCCTCAACCTTCCTTATAACTCCCTTGACCAACCCCTCCACTTGCAATGCCTTGATAACACCCCCTTCTCCTTCAGCTCCATTCATAGGTCTCACTCAGGACACATGACCCTGGACAATGGTTATGAGTTCACCTCCAACTTCATGAGTCAACCCCAATGGTGCTGAGACTATCCTAGCTATATAATATGAACCCCAACATCAATTGGAGAATGCTCACAATAACCTTTCTGAAACACAAAGACTACCCCTCAACTGCCATGCACCTCCAGGCCCAATGCCCTATGCCCTCAAGGCAGCAGCCATACCCCCCAGCCATATGCTGCCAATGCCCACCCAAACTCACAAGGCCCCTGCTTGACTTTCAAACATTCCTCAAAACAGATACAAAGAGCTAAACTACCTGGGCTAGTCCTAGACACACATCAAATCTGCTTCAGCCAATGCATCCACAACTCCAATTTACCCAAACACACTTGATATTAGAGTTATTGGAGCTGCCTCCTTCACCTATCTCATGAGGGACAGAACTCCCACATTTCAGCTACACACCTCGCCATCTCTCCCAGAAGAACAGCTACAAGGGGACACTATCCCCCCAGAAAGGAAAACTGAGGAACAGATCCTCCAAGAAGTAGTTCCCCTAGAGTATCATGAGTTCACTAATATATTCTCTGAAGGCAATACTAAAGAAATTCCTCCTTACTGCTCCTATAACTATATGATTGACCTTGAGGAAGGAGCCACTCTGTTAGAGGACTCCTCATTTCTTCCTTTTCTCACTCCTTATCTCTTTACTCTCCCTTCATTCATTCTCTTATTCTTCTAACATTATTTTATTTTACTGTTTCTATTCTTTCAACACTATCTGTTAGCACTACTCTCAGCTCTTGAGATGTTCTAATTCTTTAGTTACCATTCAGACAAGTGTGGGCCCTTTAGCACTGCTTCCAGGCTGCTTATATAAGCCAGAGTTTGCCTTTCTGACTTCTAAAGTCTGAAGTTTTTCTGCCTTGTTTGCACAGTTGTTTGGTTAGTCAATTTTTGAGTTTTTAAGGTTTTGTTGTACTGTACAGTTGTTTCCCACACTTCAGAAGCCCCAGAAGCATCTAGCCTGGCATAGAGAATCCCTAGACTTGTTCTCTTTGGATCTCCCTCTGCCAGCTGTGTAACTGAGCCACAGCCTCCAGAGGTTGCCCTTATAGCAGAACAAGTCTCTACATTTCAGTCTGGAAGCCCCTGTCATGACCCCTTCTGGAGTCCCCCAGAACAACCCTGGAGATCTACCCAAGACCCTCTTTGTTAACCCCACAACATGCTCCACCCCCACAACTACCAACACCACCATCAACTTGCATCACAACCACCATCAGCCAACCCCCCAGGAACCTTGCATCATGGACTCCGGGATCGACCACCATCAACTGCCGGATCACACTACCTGCTTCTGGCCATCACGCATCACAACCCCCCCCATGCTAATTGATTGCACACCCCACATGTGTGAACCAAGTATATAGTCCTGGCCCATTACTCAATGCCTCCCAGAAACCATTCCAGACACCCTGGAACCACAAGACCTGACCCCATAGTACTTATAGCATAGCTCACCACTGTATTAGTTAGTCCTGATATTACCTAACTTGTTGTGTGCCCTTTTGCTTGACTGGTACATACTGATTGGCATGCTTTGACTGGCACACTGGAACAATTGCATGCTCTGAGTTTGGTATGCACTTTGCAACTCATAATTTGCTAACTGGGTCTTGTTTTAGAACCTCTGGTTCTGACTTAACCCCCTCCAACCCCCAGCCTTCTACAAAAATACCCGAAGCCCCAGACCAAGTTCCATTTCCCTGGGACCACCCCTCTGTTTATGTCTTGAACCCTAGAGCCTAAACTTTGAAGCTCCAGACACTCAGGTATTCATAGATCAAGTCTGCCTTGTAAGGGTGTTGCTTTCCCAGAAAGCCCCCAATTCAGCAGAACCTGACAGCCCCCTTCAGCCTGCTTGAGCCCTCTCTTGCCTCTTTAGGTCTCTTCCCCACTGGATTACTCTCTGCCCCTCTATTGCTTCTATGACCCAACCAGCCCCCTCAGATACTCTCTTAGATGCTTCTGCCCCTCAGAATAATGCCTGGGGTCACTTGCTTGCTCTGGAGACTCAGATGCAGACTACTCAAGCTTTCTTTACCCTTTACACTACTAAACTTGCTAGATTATATCAAGCCACAAACACCATCTCCCATTCCCTCCAGGCCCTCTTAGAGCACCTCCCTCTCACTTCTACTCCTCTCCAGACACCTCCAGTTAGGGCTGACACACTCTCAGCCCCTTGCCTTAGGGCCTCCTTCCCAGCTCATGCCAATATTTCTCACCCAGCACTCCCAAATGCATTCAATAGTGATTGAGCCATGAGTGAGCACTTCCTGCAGTCTTGTGTCACCTACATTCAGCTCAGTGGTGAGGCCTTTCCCTCTGATGCTCTTAAAATTGCCTGGGTTCTTTCCTATATAAAGTCTGGGCAAGCTTTGACATATGCACTACAAGTCTTTTGATGCCCTGGAGGAGTAAAGAGTTTTGGAAGTTGAAAACAGTTTGAGAAGGAGTTTCAGACAGAGTTCTTTCCCTTGAACCCTGCTAAGGTGACAGCCCTTACTCTCTGAGATCTTCATTAATATGGACAGAGCAAGTAGACCCTAAATGAGTATATTGACTCCTTCAGAGCTCTTGCTGAACAAGTCTGCTATCCAGATGGTCTTTAGCTCTGTATCATCTTCCAAAATGGCCTCCTTCCCTCTCTCATGGACTGGATCAACAGCATGGCTAAGGGATGATCTGATAACATGAGTATTGAGACTTGGTATCAAGTAGCACAGGATTAGTGGTAACTCGTGAAGTTATGACATGAGCTCTACCATGGAACCACCTCTCACTCTACCTCACAGGCATCTTTTCCTGCTTGTCATTCCATCCTGCCCTCCTCTCCATTTTGTGCTTCACCCCTAGCTCAGATACTTGTTGCATGTTCCCTTCCTCTTGGGGTACCTATGGATATTGACATCTCTTGTCAATGTTTCTCTCTTCCTCTCCTCTGCCATTACTGTGGGAAGCCTGGTTACTTCACTTGATATTGTCTCCAGGGATTGGAAGTATGCTATCTCTCAGCTTTAGAGCAGAAAGAGCTCCTTCTCCAACTCTTTGCTGCCCAAGATGTTTGAGGAAACCCCTCTCCAGATGTACAGACTGAAATAGAACCTTTGAATAAATCTGTGGGTTCTGTGGAAGCTGTAGCAGAACTATTGGATGAGTCTATTGGTTTTGCAGAGGAGGGTTTTCAATAGAGCAATGAATGAGTTGTATGCCTCTGCTGCTTAGTGCTAATTAGTTTACATGTTGATTAGTAGAATCTTCTAATATATCACTCTCTATTTCTGATTCTCTAACTGAAATTATAAGCACCTCCTCCAATGTACAGAATACCCCTTTGGTCTAAGCCTCAGCTAAGACCTCCTCTCCTCCTTCTCCTGTCTGATGACTACATGTCTCAGCTTGGGAACAACATCTTTCTCATTGCTATATTGTTGCCTCCACTCCCTCTCCCAAGTTCTTGCATCTGAATGTGGAGATTAAGACAACTGATACTCAGCAGACTCAAAGCATCATAGCTCTCTTGGACAGTGGTACTACTAGACTCTTCCTGGACACTCATTATGTGGAATAACACTAGCTCACTACCCAACCCCTCTCTCACCCTATTCCAGTCTATAATATTGACAGTATGCTCAATGAGGCTGGATCCATCTGCTCAGTGGTGGATTTAGTTCTTCATTATCAGACTCATTCTAAGCATGCAGTCTTTGCAGTTACTAGCCTAGGAAAGCAGAACATGATTCTGGGATTCTCCTGGCTGCATAATTACAATCCTGAGATTGACTGGGCTAAGAGTAAGGTGAGCATGAGCCGCTGCCCCCAATGGTATTCCATATGTGCCAAAGAAGTTAGAAAGAAGTGTAGAGAGTTAGTTCATGAGCATGCAGCTATCTGGGCCTGCCAAGTTGAACACTTCCCCTTTGCAGACCTCAACCTACTAGATCCTCCTCCTCTGGTGTTCCCTTATAGAGAGGCCCTTTATGAGGACATTTGAGGTGTAGTGAGTGAAGCCTAGATGGAAGATGGATGTAAGGGTAAATTTGGGTGTGCTCCTGACTCAGAGTCTCTAGACAAGGCTATTGAGATAGGTGATAGGATTTATGCAACTACATTACAACCTCCACCAATAGTAGCAGAGATTAGGGCTAGCCAAACTACTTCCCAGTGGCTAGCTCAGGCATTTGCTGCCAACTCTGCTCCTAAGTCATTTCAAAATGCAGTTCCTTATCACCTGCAAAACTTTGAGGATGTTTTCTCTAAGGCATCATTTGACTCCCTCCCCAAGTGTAAGTAGTGAGATCATGCAATTAAGCTTATGCCCAATGCTGAGCTCTCTAGCTGCAAGGTCTACCTTCTCTCTCCCAGAGAATAGGATGAGCTTGATGCCTTTTTGCAGGAGAATTTAAACTCTGGTCGCATCTATTCCTCAAAGTCTCCAATGGCCTCTCCAGTCTTCTTCATTAAGAAGAAGGATGAATCTCTATATTTAGTTTAGAACTACCAAGTCTTAAATGTGATGATTGTGAAAAATTGCTATCCCTTACCACTCATTTCAGAGCTTATCAATAATCTCCAAGGCACATGCTATTTCACTAAGTTGGATGTTTGCTAGGGCTACAACAATGTGTACATCAAGGAAGGTGATAAGTAGAAGGCAGCATTCCAAATAAATTGTGGACTCTTTGAATCTTTGGTAATATTCTTTAGCCTTACTAATAGCCCAGCCACCTTCCAGACCATAATGAATGACATTTTCCAAGACCTTATAGCAGAAGGTGTGGTATGTGTATATCTTGATGATATTCTTATCTATACCAAGACTCTAGAGGAGCATTGTCAGATTACATGCATTGTGCTAGAGCATTTTTGCCAATACCAGCTCTATCTTAAGCTAGAGAAATGCGAGTTTGAGCAGACTAAGGTGGAATATCTTGGACTGATCATCTCTCATAAAATGGCTGAGATGGACCCAGTCAAGGTGGCTGATGTGGCAGAGTGGCCAGAGCCTAAGAATAAGAAGGAGGTTTAGGCCTTTTTGGGTTTTACTAACTTCTACTAGAGGTCTATTCAGGATTTCTCACACTATGCCCAGCCCCTCTTTGATCTCACCACTAAGGATACTCCTTGGCACTAGGATGCAGCACAGCAGATGCCCTTAAATAGGCAGTCACCTCAAAGCCTGTCCTCTTATTCTCAGATGACAACTCTCTCTTCTGCATTAAAGCAGATAGCTCAGATTTTGCTACTGGAGCTGTTCTCTCTCAGCAGTCAAGGAAGGATGGTAAGTGGCATCCTATGGCCTTCTACTCCAAGAGTCTCAATGCTGTGGAGCAGAACTATAAGATCCATGACAAGGAGATGCTGGCTATCATTCAGTCATTTGAGGAGTGGTGACATTTCCTTGAGGGTGCTAGGCATAAATTCAAAGTGTGGACTGATTACAAGAATCTAGAGTACTTTTGAATGGCCAAGAAACTTAACCACCAACAGGCTCAATAGTCCTTGTATCTGGCTAACTTTAACTTCTCTCTGCATTACAAACCTAGACATGGGCAAGCTAGATGCACTTTTTAGATAAGCTGATCATGGTTCAGGAGCTAGTGACAATGACAATATTGTATTCCTAAAGCCAGAACTATTTGCTATCCATGCTCTAGAAGGTGTAGTTGGTCAGGGAGAAAAAATAAGCATTCTTTGAGACATCTGGTGAGGTAACCAAGAGGGCACTCAAGAAAATCTGGTAGCTAAGGCTGCTATGGCCTTGCATGCTCAAGAGAAAACTGGAGTGAAGTTTGTCTGCATTGATGAGTGGTTTCTGGAGAATGGTCTCCTTATCTTCTGGGGACACATTTATATTTCCAACCTACCAGACCTCTAGAGGTGGATTGTGGAGCAGCATTATGACTCTTGAGTTTTCAAATGTTACAGTATATTGGCTCTTACACCTCCACCTGTGACCTTTGCCTTTGGACTAAGCTTTGTTGTCAGCCTCCTATAGAACAGCTTCATCCACTGCCTATTCCAGCTGAGCATTGGAGTGTAGCCTCAGTAGACTTCATTGTGGAATTACCAGACTCTCATGGATATGATGCAATCATGGTGGTAGTGAATCTCTGTGGCAAGTGTGCCCATTTTATTCCAACACACACTACCTGCTTAGCCATGAGTGCTGCCAATCTGTACTAGAAGCATGTTTAGAAACTCCATGGGTTGTCAGATGCTTATGTCTCCAACCATGGACCTCAGTTTGTGGCAAAGTTTACTAGAGAACTGTATTGCCTCCTCCATGTCAAATTCCACACTTCCACTGCCTACCACCTCCAGTCTGATGGCCAGACTGAGTATGTCAACTAGGAGCTAAAATAGTATCTCCAGCTCTTTTGCAATGAATGATAGGATAACTGGGTTAACCTATTACTAGAAGCAGAGTTTCAATACAACAACCATGTATACACTGCCACCCAGATGTCTTCTTTCCTTCTAGATACTGGTTGACACTCTTGAATGAGATTTGAGCCTCATAGGCAACCTTCAGAGAATGAAGCTGTCAATGAGTTCTTAAACTGGATGAAGGTGGCTCAGGAGGAAGCCAAGGCTGCTTTAGCTAAGGCAAAGGATGACATGGCCTGCTACTATGATTGGGAATGAACTCCAGCCCCCAAGTACAAGCTTAGAGATTAAGTCTACCTGGATGCCTCTGACATTGCTACTACCCAACTTTCTCAGAAGCTTTCTTACTGTTATCTAGGATCTTTTCCTATAGTAAGGCAGGTAGGCTCACTAGCCTATCAACTCAAGCTGCCTAGTGGAATGAGTTGACTCTATTCAGTCTTCAATGTGGTGAAGCTCTCTCCAGCTCCAGAGGATCCCATCCCAGGTTAATGTCCACAGCCACCTCCACCTCCAGTTCTAATAGACAACCAAGAAGAGTATGAAGTGAAATAAATCCTAGATAGCTGACTCTTTAGAAACAAGCTTTAGTTCAAAGTCAAGTGGAAGAGCTATGGAATTGAGGATATCTCCTAGAAGCTACAAGAGAATGTTCATGCCCCTGCCTTGGTCTGGGAATTCTATCAACAGCATCCCAATGCTCCCTGGGCAATTAAAGGCCTCTATTCACTTTCCAAGATAGATAAAGCTATTTAGAACTACTTCTATCCAGCACATTGAGACACCATGCTCTAGAGGGGGGGTGATGTCAGAGGACTCCTCATTTCTTCCTTTCTTCACTCCTTATCTCTTCACTCTTCCTTCATTCATTCTCTTATTCTTCTGACATTATTTTATTTTACTGTTTCTATTCTTTCAACACTATCTATTAGCACTACTCTCAGCCCTTGAGATGTTTTGATTCTTTAGCTACTATTTAGACAAGTGTGGGTCCTTTAGCACTGCTTCCAGGCTGCTTATATAAGCCGGAGTTTTCCTTTCTGACTTCTAAAGTCTGGAGTTTTTCTGCCTTGTTTGCACAGTTGTTTAGTTAGTCAATTTTCGAGTTTTTAAGGTTTTGTTATACTGTACAGTTGTTTCCCATGCTTCAGAAGCCCCAGAAGCATCCAGCCTGGCATAGGAAATCCTTAGACTTATTCTCTTTGAATCTCTCTCTGCCAGATGAGTAGTTATTATAATATTGTTAGTACATACTCTAATACACTTTGGATTTTCCTCTGCCAGCTATGTAACTGAGCCACAGCCTCTAGAGGTCGCTCTTACACACCCCTCCTTTTAGCAAGGTCTACAATATGTTGGAAGTTGAACTCTGGGCCCTCAAGGACTACCTTGATCAAATGCTTAAGAAGGAATTCATCTGACCCTCTGCCTCTGCTGCCAGAGCCTCAGTTCTATTTGCCAAGAAGAAGGATGGTTTTCTCTGACTCTGCATCAACTACTGAGGACTCAATAAAATCACCAAGAAGAACCACTATCTGCTTCCATTTATCAGCAATCTGGTTGACTGACTCCACAGCACCAAGGTTTACACAAAAATTGACCTCCACTCTAGCTACAACAATGTTCACATTGCCCCAAGACATGAGTGGAAAACTGCATTCCACATATAGTATAGTCTATTTGAATACCTTGTAATGCTCTTCAGAATGACTAATTCCCCTGCCACATTCCAATACTTTATAAATGATATCTTCCATGATATGAGTGATGTTTTTGTGATTGTTTACCTAGACAACATTCTCATCTACTCTGACTCAAGGAAGGACTACTGGAAGCATGTCCAGCAGGTTCTTGGATGCCTCTGAGAGCACAACCTCCATGCCAAATCCAAGAAGTGTTCATTCCACACAGAAGAGGTTGAGTATCTCAGTATTATTGTATTCCCAAATAGCATTCACATAGATCCCCACAAGGTTGAGGCCATTGTCAACTGGCTGCAACCCCAGAATGTCAAGGAAGTACAATTCTTCTTGAGTTTTGCTAATTTCTACTGGAGATTTATAAACAACTACTCTGGTATCATGAAACCCCTTAACTGGCTCACATGCAAGAATATTGCATGGAACTGGGACAGTAGGTGCCAGAGTATCTTTAACCTGCTCAAGGAGGCCTTCACCACTGCCCTCATACTCTGGCACTATGACCCCACCCTCCCAATCATCCTAGAATGCAACACCTCTGACTATGCCATCATTGAAATTCTCTCACAGATGGGAGCTGACAGTGGGGAGCCTCAGCCAGTCACCTTGTACACCTGGTCCATGATTGATACCAAGCTCAATTATGATATCTAAGATAAGGAGCTCCTCACCATCATTGAAGCCTTCAAACAATGGTGAGCCTACCTTGAGGGGGCCTGGCACTAGATTCAGGTCTACTCAGATCACAATAACCTGCAGTACTTTATCATAACCAAGCAACTCAGCCAACGGCAGGCCTGATAGTCTGAAATCCTCTTGGAGTATGACTTCATGATCCAGTACTATCTAGGATGACTCAGAGCTAAATCTGATGCCCTTACCTGATGACTGGATATTTACCCCAAGAAGTTGTTTGAAGGTAGGACATAATGTATTCAATCATTGCATAGTGATCCTCCTCAATTATTTGAATGCCATACTGATTCTAAATGATGAAGGAATTCTGAGCCAGATATGCTGCACTCCTTGAGACAAGTATTTCACTAATTATGACCCTCATAACTTCCCTGACAGAACCAACCAAGATTCCACTTTCTCCTTGTCCTCTAACAAAAAACTCCTCCTTTAGGATGGCCACATCTACATTCCGGATCATGCCTGACTCTGCTATAACATTCTCTGCCAACATCATGACCACAAGCTCCAGGGACACTCTGGGATACATAAGACCCTCCAGCTTATCTTCTGGGCTTACTTTTGGCTAGAGTTGAAGAAGGATGTAACCCATTACATTCAGTCATGCAAACCCTGCCTTTGGGCTAAGATCCCCCAACACTGACCCTATGGACTCCTGAAACTCCTACCAGTTGGACAATGCCTCTGGTCCTTTATATTCCTAGATCACATTGTTGAACTTCCAGAATTAGAAGGGTTTGATGCTATCCTTGTCATTGTGTGTAGGCTAACTAAATAGAGCATCTTCCTACCCTGCCACACCATGGACACAGCCTCAGACTTCACCTGGCTATTCCTCAAGCACATCTTCACCAAATACAGACTCCCAGATGACATTGTCTCTGACTATAGCCCACTCTTCATGTCCAAATTCTGGACTTCTCTATACAAGGCCCTTGAAGTAAAAAATAGTCTCTCTACTACCTACCACCCCAAAACCAATAGTCAAACTGAAAGGATCAACCAGTCTCTTGAGCAGTACCTCTGGCTATATGTCAACTACCTGCAGGATAACTGGCACACTAAGCTTTCTCTGGCCGAATTCACCTACAACAATATACCACACTCTGCCACTAGGATATCACCCTTCTTTGCCAACAAAGGATATCACTTCTGACTGACATTCTCACTTCAAGACATCCCATCACATGCTACTCATGAGGTCACCCAGGATTTTCAGTTCCTTCATGCATTCCTCTGGGAGAAAATTGACACTGCAAACTAGGCCTATGTAAAACATGCCAACTGGAAATGGGAAGACACCTCCAACTGGGCCCCTGGGACAAAGGTATGGTTAGATCAATGCCACCTTCACATCCACTGGCCCTCCCCAAAGCTCAATCACAAGTGCCTTGGCCCATTCAAGATCTTGAAGAAAGTCTCATCCTATGTCTACAAGATTGAGCTCCTCCTGGAACTTAAAGGTCTGCATCTAGGATTCCACATCCATCTCCTGGAGTGACACCCCCCAGACCCCTTTTCCAAGCAATGCCCTGAACCCCCTCCCCTGGTCAAGGTTGAGGATAAGTACCACTATGAGGTTGAAGACATCCTCAACTCCCAGAACATTCATGGATGACTCCACTTCCTCATATGATGGCAGGGATATAGCCTAAAGGATAAAACTTGGGAACTGTGCCAAAACCTTGAAGGCGCCCTTGACAAACTCTGAAACTTCTAGCAATGGCATCTGGGAAACAACCCTCCTAGATGCAGGACTCACAGACAGCAGTAGCAGGCATAACCCCTGCCTCTGGGCTTAGTAGAGATTCAACTCCCATATATACCTTCTATTCCCCCTCTCTAAAACCTTACTCCCTTTTAGTCCTCTTCCACAGTAGTGCCCTGGAGTCTGGGCAAGGTGCTTTTTCCAGTTTTTCTGCTACCTTACTTACACTATTTTTCAACTCCAAGAGACTAATTATATACATTTTATACATACACTAATCTACAGACAATGGCAAGAAAACAGGGGCTCCTAGAGCTGAGGCCCTAAATTACCCTCACCTTTTCCTTCCTTCAGCCAGCCCTGGAAACCCTCTTCCACCCCCCCCTCCCCAGACCATGCTCCCACCATACCTCCTCAGCCAACTAATCCCAAGATGGAAGCTATTTGCCCTTATTCAGAATCTGCTCAAACCACAACTCCAGGGCTAGAACATTCCTTTGGCAGTAAACCATCACCAGCTTTCTTAGCAGGTACCCTGGAATTCCTCACCTTCATCTGCAACCCTTTCTGCAGAGATGAGAGTGCTGTGGCAGCCCCATCCAGAAGTAGGTGATGCTCTTGGGCCCAGCCTGGGGATATTAGTACCAACCTAACTACAAAAAGGGAGCACTCACTTAGGAAGGCTATATGCCCAATTACCACATCCTGATGTAGTGCCTTGACCAGCCCTGGACTCCACAAACTCTGCCATGGGAGCCTTACCCCCTACTCTAACTTAGCCCTCATGGCATCCAGCTGAGCCTCAACTTCCTTCTGGACTACTCTCGCCTCCTCCAGCTCTTAGAGGGCTATCTTATAGTTCCCCTCCAGCCCCCTCTGGTGTGCTGCCTCCTTCCTTGCTCCCTCCTCATGCTTCTCCCTTTCCTGGTTGACCTGCCTCAAATGCTTCTACAGAGCCCTCAATTCTATGTCCAGCAGCTACCTGGATAAGGAAGAAAAGGTTATTGGAGAAAGGTGCACTGAGAAAGCCAAGAATGGGGTCTCTATAGGCAGACACACTCTCTTAGAAGGCTCTGGGGAAGGACTGGGCAATGCCCACCTCTTCCCTTTGTCCAAGTGCCCCCCATGACTCTCATGACTGCTGGTCCTGGCCCAGGTTGCTGAATAAATAATCAGGACTACAGAATGACCCTAGCCCTCTACCCAAACAACCCTTTAGCCCTCCAACTCTCCACCAAATGCCTCTGCAAGCATCTCCTCCACTGGCTCCACCTGTAAGAGTGACCTCTGGAGGCTATAGCTCAGTTACACAACTGGCAGAGGAAGATTCAAAGTGTATTAGAATATATACTAACAATATTATAATAACTACTTATCTAGTAGAGGAAGATCCAAAGAGAATAAGTCTGGGGATTTCCTATGCCAGGTTGGATGCTTCTGAGGCTTCTAAAGCATGGGAAACAGCTGTACAGTACAACAAAACCTTAAAGAAGCATGGGAAACAATTGTATAGTATAACAAAACCTTAAAAACTTGAAAATTAACTAACCAAACAATAGTGCAAACAAGGTAGGGAAACTCCAGACTTTAGAAGTCAGAGAGGCAAACTCCAGCTTATATAAGCAGCCTGGAAGCAGTGCTAGAGGGTCCACACTTGTCTGGATGATAGCTAAAGAACTAGAGTACCTCAAAGATTAAAAATAGTGTTAATAGATAGTGTCAAGAGAATAGAAATAACACTATAAAAGAAGATAGAAGAAGTAAAGAAATGAATGAAAGGAGAGTGAAGGAATAAGAAGTGAAAGAAGAAAGGAAGGAAGGAAATGAGGAGTCTCCTGACACTACCACCCAGTCCCACTCCTTGACCTCTATCCTCTAGGTGACTCCCCCCAGTGGCTACCCCTGCTCCTGAGGGACACAATGCATCTTCCACAGCACTGACATGGAACACCACTTGTGGTTGAGGTGGCACACCTTATATATGGCCATGTCTCAGCAGGACATGGGGCCTAGGACCTCAAACAGGCAGGGGACCTGTTGTCAAGCATAGTGCTTGCACTGTGCCAAAATTAGCAAAGAGACTAGAAGTAGGAGACCACTCACCAGTTGATTGCTCACACACTAGGTGTGGGCAGGCAGACCCCAAAGCCTCTCCAGGGCCTCTCTAAACAGCTCCTGCATTACATTCACCCATGCAACACATTGACTCTCTGGAACCTCCAAAATGGCCCTTATTGCCATCATGGAATAATGAAAATGGGGGGCAGATAGCATAGGGTGGGGAGGAAGTTGTGGATGGAGAGGGGGGACAGTCTTCCATGCAAAGGTGGGTGCAAAGTGACTCAGATAGGACTCTAGAAGAATACTGGAGCCTGCATTGGAAGCAGGCTCCAGGAGCCAGCTAGGACCTGCCTCTGAGGCAGGATTATTGTACTGTTCTGAAAAAGAAAGGTCAGTTGTAGCAAATGAAAAATGTGGCAATACTCATGTTGGGTGAGCACTGCCACATGCACATGGTATTGTGCATTTCAGGCCTCCCATGCAACTAAGGAGGCCACTTCATTAGTAGGCAGAGGCATTGAGAAATGCATCAGTGTATGTAACATAGTTGAGTTTGATAGTAAAATTTTTTTTCAATACATAGCAGGTCAAGTGCCAGATCCCACAATGTGACCCCAGTCCGAACCACCAGTTACACACACCTTGGAGGGTCTCAGCACTGAGGAAGGAGTGATGTCACAACTTTCCTCTAGAATCCCCCAAAACAGCCCTAAAACCTCATTCAGAGCCTTCTTTTATTAACTTCACAATATGCCCCACCCCCATAGCTGCCAATGCTGCTATTATATGCATCAAAACCACCATCAGCCAGCCCCCCCAGGAACCCTGCATCATGAACCCCAGGATCAATCACTGTCAATGATCAGATCATGCAACCCACTTCCAGCCATCACACATCACAGCTCCCTCTGCGCCAATTGATTGCATGCCCCATATGCACAATTCAAGTATACAGTCTCTGCCCATTACTCAATGCCTCCCAGAGCCTATCCCAGACACCCCAAAACCCTAAAACCTGACCTCATAGTACTTATAGCATAGTCCCCCATTGTATTCGCCAGTCTTGATATTAACTTGAATTGTTGCATGCCTTCTTGCTTGACTGGTACACACTGACTGGTATGCTTTGACTAGCATGCCAGAATAATTGCATGCTCTAAATTTAGTATGCATTTTGTGACTTATAATTTATTAACCAGGTCTCATCTTAGAATCTCTGATTCTGACTCAACTCCCTCCAATCCTCAACCTCTATAAAACACTCAAAGCCCCAAGTCAGGTTCCATTCCCCAGAACCACCCCTTATCCATGTCTTAAGCTCTGGAGCCCTAGCCTTAGAACTCCAGATACTCAAGTATCCATAGATCAAGTCTGCCTTATAAGGGTGTTGCTTTTCCAAAAAGCTCCTGACTCAGTGGAACCTGACAGCTGCCACCCAAGCCACCACCTTCAACTATTCACAACTCTCCAAATGCACCACCACTCCTCTCTTCACCATCCACTTCTCCAGCAATAGCATCTGCTGACTATTATTACATTCTCCCAAGAAGACCTTATAATCAAACTACTACAACAACCCATCTAGCCTCACACTAAGATAACCAAGCCTGTAATGAATCATAAATATAAAACAGTTCAGAAATAAGCTCCAACAGGCTTGCCACCATGTTAGATTCCTTGCTATTATGAAGCACTCAAGATTTTGGTAGTTTGAGAAAACATCAATAGAAAACAAGCTTCTCTCCAAGTATAGCTGCCAAGTCTCAAAGATGCAGACCACTAAGAGGAGTTCCTTGTCATGAACATTGTGATTCTGCTCTGCCAGTTGCATCAACTTTGAAAAGAATGCCACTAATCTCTAATCCCCATTGTATACCTTCTGTAACAGCATAGTACCCAATATATAATTTGATGCATCTATTTTCAATCAAAACTGCACATTAGTGTCTAGCATCACAAGCACTGGTGCTCAAATAAATACCACTTTCAATCTGTCAAATGCCTGCTGCTCTACTATCCACCACCTTTGTACATAGTCCTTCCTCTTCAGCTCCTTCAACAGCCATGCTAATATTGCATAGTCCTCCACAAAGCACCAATAAAAATTGCAGAATTCCAGAAACTGATTCACATGTTACATGTTCTGCAGCATTGGCTAGTCTACTACACCACTGATCTTCATAAGATTCATGCCAATCTGATCCAGAAAGATCTTCAGGCCCAAATAGTTAACTTTTGCCATCCTGAAGTGATACTTCTTTAGTTTCAGAAATAAGTCAGCCTAGCACAAATAATGCAAGATCTCTTGAACATGCTTATCATGCAAGGCTGGGTTTTTCAAGAAAACAATAATGTTGTCCACATAAGGCTAAACTACTGCTACTCTCACACTTGTTGATTTCTGCACATAGGCCATAAATAAGTGCTATTGCTATAAGTCCTCCTCACAATGTACACTAAGCAAGCATGACTCTTGACAAAATTGCAATGTGAAATTTATAGTAGAGTAGCCTCAGTCAATAGTTGAACTATGTTGCCACAGCCAGTTCACACTAAGAATCAAGTTATTATCCTTTATATTTACAACATCTAATACCAATGTCTCTTCATAGCCACCAATGACAATTTATAAGTGCACTTCATCTATGATAAGGCCTGACTTCATCTTTATGTTATTGATTATTTACAAGTGCATTAGATGCTTCTTTCAAACTATTAATAGTCAATGCTTGATGATGCAGTGGAGGTTCACAAAGTAACAATTTGCACCTGAGTTGACTATCACTCATGTATCCACTAGTGTAAGGGCAACCTCTGGAGGCTATGGCTCAGTCACACAGCTGGCAGAGGGAGATCCAAAGTATATTAGAGTATGTACTGACAATATTGTAATAACTACTCACCTGGCAGAGGAAGATCCAAAGAAAACAAGTCTAGGGATTCCCTATGCCAGGTTGGATGCTTCTGGGGCTTCTGAAGCATGGAAAACAACTGTACAGTACAACAAAACCTTAAAGAAGCATGGGAAACAATTGTATAGTATAACAAAACCTTAAAAACTTGAAAATTAACTAACCAAACAATAGTGCAAACAAGGCAGGAAAACTCCGGACTTTAGAAGTCAGAAAGGCAAACTCCGGCTTATGTAAGCAGCCTGGAAGCAGTGCTGGAGGGTCCACACTTGTCTAGATGATAGCTAAAGAACTAGAGCACCTCAAAGGTTGAAAATAGTGTTAATAGATAGTGTTGAAAGAATAGAAACAATACCATGAGAGAAGATAGAAGAAGTAAAGAAATGAATGAAAGGAGAGTGAAGGAATAAGAAGTGAAAGAAGAAAGGAAGGAAGGAAATGAGAAGTCCCCTGACAACTAGCTCCACACCACCCTCTTCTCCATATACTTACAATATCATTGGTAGCTCCAACACTGCATAATTTGATTATGATAAGTGTACATGAATCACCACTGTATGCACAGACTTATGCTGTGCCCTTTTAACACTCACTATACCTGGCTCATGCAAAATCTCTTGATTAAAAGATAAGAGTATATAAACTTGCTTGGTTGCATCTGCCATGAAGATATGAAGCAACCTTAAATAAAATCTAACTGGGGCTTCTCCTTCTTTCTCTTATTTGCCACTGCCTCATAAACTGCCACCTTAATTAACTCCATCCATTGCAGGCACTGCACCATGAGGTGGCCCATTAACCTGCACTTGAAGCACTTGTGAACTACTGGAGTCTCCTTCATATAGTTCACATCCATTGCATTAAGGTCAGCCAATGCTGATAGCAGCACTTAGTGTGCTAAAGTGCTTGTACTCATGTTGTTAGTAGGCACTGCAGCAACCATTGAAATTCAATGGGACTCTAACAATGAAGAGGCCTAGCTGCCCTTTTTCTGTGCTGCAATGTCTGCAAGCTTAGCCTTCCAATATAACAAGATATTCTGCACCTCTTCTGTGATTAAGTAGTTTATATTCACTAAGGCCTCCATTACTGCCATGCTAAGGCCCTTCCCAAAGTGATCCTTGACATACTTGCTCAAAGCATCTGCATAGCCCAGCTTCTCCTTCAACTTGAAAAAGGCCATATAATAATTCATGATTGATTTGGACCCCTGCTACAACTAATCAATGCAATTTAATGCATCCTGTGCAGAATTACACATGCAAAAACCTACCTTGAAGTCTACTAGCCATGCACTCCACTGGAAATACTGAAGGTTCAGACTCAGATCATCTAAGCCAGTCATAATAATGTACAACCATCTCTGTGCCAGACCTATCAGATAGGATTGCACCCACACAATTTTCTGGCAATTGTTCTGGAAGAACTCAAATTCTGCCATCACTTCAACCTGCCTAGTGAATTAATCTGCAAGTTGTTTAGACTTTCTATCATACACCTTTGAGGGACTGAATTTAGAGCCATGATATATAGTCTATAGCTCCAGTGCTGCCTGCTCCAGTAATTTGACATGCCTAGATAGCCCTTTCAAACTTTTGTAAATGCTATCTAAGCTTACCTACAATTGTGCCATAGTTGTATTTAGATGGCCTAAAAGACCATGTTTATGATTTGCTTGTCTACCACCCTTGCTACTAGAGCTGTCTTTGGTGCTCTAGAGGAAGTTATTGCTTGAAAAAATTTTATATCTTAGTCCAAGTGTAAGGCTAAAAATAGTACTTTGCAATGCAATGCATTATTAGCACTGAAAACAGAATGTATTATGTAGCTAAGCAGCATTTAATGATAGAATATAATACACTTGAGAACAGAATGGACTAAGATAAGGAACTAAACTAAGCTACTAACTATGATAAAGGGAGCATAATCATATGTACTATAATCTGGGGTGTGGGGTTGCTAAGGCATCAAATACATACTCCCAAAGTTGTGCTATTGATAGCTCTAGGTCCATACTATAGAACTATTCCAACCACTTCCCATTGTTTCAATTCAATATGTATTTCTTTGTTAAGTTCTGCTGATTTAGAAGCTCACTCTATTGAGCAGAAACTTATTAGTTAAGTTTTATTAAAAAGGCAATTGGTTTAGGCATTTAATGCTTTTTAACTCTATATAGCAATTTAATGCTGTTGACTTAATGCAATAAGAGTATAATTCCCAAGTAGTATCTCTCAGGAACCACCTCACTTCAAATTTGAGTGCCTTGCATCCAACTCAATAATAGCCAATTATGCTTTTAACAAACTATTTATTATTATCCTTAGCTTTAAAATCATAAGGCCCTAAAGTTTCCTTGTTTAAAAACAACATATTATCAGATATATTATATGGTTACAGCAGTGATATATGAAACTTCAAAATAATACATTGTTTTTGCAGTGCCTGTAGCTCTAATACATAGTTGGAGATATTAGACTCCACATCTAGCATGCAATATAAACCTATTTATTTGAAGAAAAGCTTGCTTTCTTATTCTTTAGGTAATTTCATGTTACACAATGAGAGGTACACCAGCTCTCCCACTGATATAGATGAGTACCTCTGCTAATGATGATTAGTGTGCTTTATCTGAAAATTTCATGCCTCAATAATTGCATTATGTGCTTTCATCACATTCTTCAATGCCTGCCTAGAAAACTCAACTACTTCTCTATAGGCTATTGTATCTGCACATATTTTATACAGCATAGAGGGCATATATCCTTCATTGAGCTTAAAGAGTGTATATCCTATAAATTCTGATATATTTGTATTTTTTTTAATTGCAAACTTAGTAAGTGGGCACTAATTTACTCAATTCTGCTTATCAGAGTGGACAACCATCCTAAGTATCTGACCAATACTATAGTTAGCCTGTTCTATCTAATTATTCATCTAGGAATGAAAAGAAATAAACATCAGAAGCTTTGCTCCTAGCAATTTATGGAGTTGTCTCCACCATTGCAATATAAAATTAAAGTCACAATCACTTACAATGATGCTAAATAGCTCATGCAGCCTAATTATCTCCTGCAAGTAGATCTATAACAGCCTCTTTGCTATTATCATTATAGACATGGGTATAAGGTGCATCATGCTGATTATATAACAAATAACTGTTGATAAGTAGTCAAATTCTTAGGATTTGAAAATAGAACTAATAAACTCTATCTCAATGGAGTCTTATTATAGCTTTACAGATACTAGTAGCTAATAAAGTCTTCTCACAAGGAGACTAAGAAGCAATTTTGCCTTGTAACATGCTATATATGATGCATAGAACTTAAATATATTTTAGGCTATATATAACTATCAGTATCATTTCTAGATATATTTTAGTATTCATGCAGCACTAAAATGCCCCATTATTGTATGTGATTGATCCACAATACATGTAATAAAGGTTTAAATGCAGAAAACATATGTTATAGACTCTTTTTAATAGTTATCCATCATTATTATGCTCTTAAGCCCTTGTCTAAATTGTAGGTAATATTTAAGATTGTTGATAACCTCAAGAAATAGAGAGTTGCTAGCATATTCTCAGAAGACTTTTTAATAGAAGTTGTCATTCTCCAAGCTATAAAGCTTAAACAAAGATAATCTGCTTTTTAGCAGTTTGGCTAGTATATAAAAATGCTCAAAAGAGACTAGCTCTCTAAACAGGACTAAGTCTTAACTTTCAATCTTCTTCAATAATCTAGCAACAACATCTTGTTCTTTATGCTGCTTTCAGAGGCAGTTACTTTGCTTCTACTTATCTTCATACATAGCACATACTTTGACTATATGCTTTTTTACCTCTTAGTATCAATGAAGAGAAAAATCCTCACCCTCAGAATTAATGTGGCAATCTGCCTGCATATATTCATGAGTGTCAGGTTCCACTGATTCAGGGGCTTTCCAAGAAAGCAACGCCCTTACGAGGCAGACTTGATCTACGAATACCTGGGTGTCTGAAACTCTGGGGTTAGGGCTCCGGGGTTCAAGACACAAACAGGGAGAGTGGTCCCAGGGAAATGGAACTTGACCCAGGGGTTTCGGGGTTTTGTGGGGGTCGAGAGTTGGTGGGGGTCGAGTCAGAACTGGAGGTTCTAAGACAAGACCCAGTTAGTAAATTTAGAGTCGCAAAGTGCATACCAAACTTAAAGCACATGATTATTCCAGCATGCCAGTCAAAGCGTGCCAGTCAATGTGTACCAGTCAAACCAAGGGCACGCAACAATTCAGGTAATATCAAGACTAACGAATACAGCGGTGAACTACGCTATAAGTACTATGGGGTCGGTCTCAGAGTTCCGGAGTGTCTGGGATGGTTTCCGGAAGGCATTGAGTAGTGGGCCGGGACTGTATACTGGGATCATGCGTGAGGGGTGCGCGATCAATTGGTGTGGGGGAATCATGATGCGTGATGGCTGGAAGCAGGTAGCGTGATCCAGTGGTTGATGGTGGTCAATTCTGGGGTCCGTGAAGCAGGGTCCCGGGGGGTTGGCTGATGTCGGTTGTGATGCAAGTTAGTGGCGGTGTCAGTAGTTGCAGGGGTGGGGTGTGTTGTGGAGAGGGTCCTGGGTGAGGTCCCGGGGTTGTTCTGGGGGACTCTGGAAGGGGTCATGACATCACCCCCCCCTTAGTGCCAAGACCCTCCGAGGCACGCGTAACTGGTGGTTTGGTCCGGGGTCCAATTGTGGGATCTGGCACCTGACCTGCCATGTATTGAAAAAAAAATTTTACTATCAGCTCACTCATGTCGCACACACTGATGCATTCCCTGATGCCCCTGGTGACTAACAAAGTGTCTCCCCTGGTCACGTGGGAGGCCCGGGACGCACGGTACCAAGCACATGTGACCATGCTCATTCAATGTGAGTGTTGCTGTGTTGACCATTTACTCTAACTGACCTTCCTGTCATGACCCCTTCTGGAATCCCCCGGAACAACCCCGGGACCTCACCCGGGACACTCTCCACAACATGCCCCGCCCCCGCAACTACCGACGCCGCCACGAACTCGCATCACAACCAACATCAGCCAACCCCCCGGAAACCCCATTTCACGGACCCCGGGATCGACCGCCATCAACCGCCGGATCACACTACCCGCTCCCGGCCATCACGCATTACGATCCCCCCACGCCAATCGATCGCGCATTCCTCACGCGCGATCCCAGTATACAGTCCCGGCCCGCTACTCAATGCCTTCCGGAAACCATCCCAGACACCCCGGAACTCCGAGACCGACCCCGTAGTACTTATAGCGTAGTTCACCGCTGTATTCGTTAGTCTTGATATTACCTAAATTATTGCGTGCCCTTTGTTTGACTGGTACACATTGACTGGCACGCTTTTGACTGGCACGCCGGAATAATCGCATGCTTTGAGTTTGGTACGCACTTCGCGACTCTAAATTTACTAACCGGGTCTCGTCTTAGAACCTCCGGTTCCGACTTAACCCCTGCCAACTTCCAACCCCCACAAAACCCC